>JBAMHW010000025.1:21870406-21922008 GCA_037177495.1 Rhadinocentrus ornatus
TAACTACAGAACATGTTGCTGTTTCTTTTTTTTATGTCAATGAGACATAATTTGTGTACAGAAAAACACATTTGTGTTAATGAGACACAAATGCATTACTGGAGGTATAACAACTTTTTATATGCAGGAGAGACATGTTGGATTTTTAAGCCGGGATGGAGAGTCCTTTAACTTTTTGAGGAAATTCGACTTCAGGGAATGGTCCAGAGATCTCAGAAACTCCAACTTCTAAGTCCAGGAAGGAAGCCACCTTTACTGTTCATTAAGTTCACCAGTATTAATTTGACTGATAATTGCAAATAGCTGCAGCTTTTGGACAAATCTTTCAAAAGCCATAACTGAATGATTGTAAAAAGTCCCCTAACTATTAACAGCATCTTAACTACAGACTTTTGATGTGTCATTCCCTCCTCTTACAGCTCATATCTCGTGAGTTATCGTTGAGAATAAAGTTGAAATGCATTTGGTTAAACTGGGGTTTCTTCTTGCTGCAGTCTAATAATTAGGAAAAGAAAAGGCTAATGAAAATCGATGAATCTAAGACAATGACGCAGGAATCTGACTCACATTTCACCGTCAGCTCAGCATGGAGGGTGACGTAAGAGACAAGAATGTAACAAAACTTGTATCTTTATTAGAAATCCACCTTGAAAAGGTTTATCTAAATCTCTGAGGTGCAAGTTCATTTCATTAAGTAATCCTTGCTACTAAACAGAACATTCAATTTTGACCTATTTATTATAACTTTATCTTGTATATTTTATCAGCTTTCCCTGTTATCTGCAGCTTCAGTACAGAAAATTAAAAAGTGATGAGAACGTGATGGAAGGCCACCGAGATAAATCCGAGTGAACAGAGTGCTGATTAGCTGATTCTGGAGCAGTTCTGCCTGCCTTTAGACACACATGTATGCCTGAGATGAAATAGAGCAGCACTAATGGAGAGAGAGTGTGTATATGTGTGTGTGTGGCACAGATGTCACCATGGATAAAGGCCTGTTCTGTGATCAGGCTTATTATTGTGACAGGATTTAGGGTGCTGGGAAAGAGACTGCGAGGCATGCTAGTTAGTCACCAACACACACACACACATACAGAGTGTACCTAAAGTGAAGTGGCTCACTGTTTGATGTGAAGTGTCCTAAAATGCTTTCTAACCTCTTTTACTGCTCTTCACAACCAAATAAAAGAAAATTAGTTGCCTGCACAAACTGGCCTTTATAGCTAATACAAGCTTAGAAACATGGAGCGGAAACCTTTTTTTTTTTTTAGTTTTTATAAAATAACCTGTGTACTGTCAGCTATCAAGATGAAACTGAGGGTATTCTGTAGATTGTTTTTTTGAATCCTTAATATTTCAGCTACCTGAGTTTGCATATACCACGAATACAAGGTTAGGCAATTGTGGGACAACACAAATAAACCACATACACAAACACTTTGTGCATCCTCACACAAAAACACGAAATCAGTTAATCAGTTGGGAGTGTTGTTATTGTTCCCAGCGAGATAAAGTCGACTCTCAGAGAGGCAGGCATTTCAGGAGCGTTGCATGAAATAATTACTCTCCAGAAAAATGACACACTTTATTATGCAGGCTGTATGTGCCCAAGGAAAAGATCCATGTGGAACAGAAGCTCTTGCTTTTTTCCTTAAGTATGACATATAGGAACATCTTCCGAGTTACCGTTCTTTCTAGTAGCAGGAGGGGAAATGTGACTCATATGAGTTTCTCTACATTACAGAAAACATTATTTTCAAATTATACTGACAAGTTTGTCACTTTCTGGCTAGTTTCAGGCAATAATTTCACTTTGAAAAACCTAATTTGTTTAGGAAAGTCCTTAATTGAATGGAAAGACTCAGAAATATCAATACTAAGTGGCAGCCATTATAACAACACATTTATTTGTAACATCGGAGCAGTCTTTCTGAGAGCAAGGGTGTGGTTACATAGTCAAAAAGTGAACTTCTGTCATTTTCTATGTTCTTTTCTTTGACCTAAAAGAGAAACACATCTATACTGCAATAAGTATCCAACCACACTTAGAATAAGTTGGGGTTGTGGATCTGCATCATTGAAATGCTATCTGACTGTCTTCCTGCTTGTCTCACAGTGTACAATGTGTTACTGTTAAAAAAAGTGGATTATGATACTACCAAAGCACGGTGAAGGACATGTTGTGGAAATGCAAACATTGCCTTGAGCAGCCATGATCATTTCCAGGGGCAATTGTACCTTCATTTCAGGAATTTTACTGCTCAGAGGGCAAAATGACAGCAGCAGTATCACATTTAAGGCTAAGATCATGGGTAAGAAACCACTAAAGGATCCTTTCGTTGCTGCTGTAATAAGGTGTAAATTCTATTCTCTGCTTAAGTCTGTGACATTGTCTTAGACAGTGTTTACTGTGTTTCCTAACCTTAAGTGTTATTCTTGGTCTGCACCTTATCATCTTGTCAATCCAAAGACAACATTCATAGGAGCCTCTTTTCATCTGCCAAGCGGTGACATTATGTTACCAAGAGTTTGTCTGAATTTTTTTTTTCCCAGTATTCATCAAAGTAGGTAAATGTGTGATGGTTGGTGTTGGAGTTTGCAGCTGTCTGCAGACAGGGACAAACCATGAATTGGATTTTTGTCACGCTCACTGCTTGATCGTTATTTTTATGGATCAAATTAACAGGATAAAATGTGTTAATTAGGTAATTTCTTCCCTCTTTTTTTTAACTGTATAGAGGTTAGTTTCCTGTAGCAGTTTCCCTTTGGTTTCACTCATCTTTTGATCTAGTTTTAGCGCACTGAATAAAAATCAGTGGCATCTATCATCTATAACTCTTAGAGAAGAAAGCATACTTGGGCAAATAGATGCGTTAACACATTAATTTATTTATTAATGTCAACTATAATGTTACCACTTTACAGTCAGTTGCTCTCTGTCTGTAATTACACAAGCAGTGGGACACAGGAGAGATAGTACAGGGCTTGGGATGGCCACCATTACACATCTCAGTCATTAAGAGCATTTAAGGTGTGTTGTGCTTAGAACTGGGGTTCCACCAAAGCTCTGCTCCGTCCACATGTGCAAAGAAGCGACATGTTCCCAAGCATACTACACTTGTTTCATGGAGTTACTACAGAAATTGTAAAGCCTGAATATTTTCTCTTTTTACAGCTTGCCTTTATATATTAAAGTTTTAATTTTAAAAAGTTCTTAAAAAACAGACATTTCTTTACAAAAAGTTGCTGAGATTGTAATCTTGGTCTGTTACAACAAAGAAAAACACCTGATGGCCAGAATTCACCTTCAAATATTATTTGCTCCCCTGTGTTTAGACGGAAGGCAGGTGCACAGAAATTAGAAATTCTTGCTAACTTTTTATCTTCAATAAACTCAGTCAAACTGAAAAAAAAAAACAACAGAAATGTATAGCTCCGGTTAAAGTTGTTCAAATCACTTAGAGTTAAAAATAATCAACTGCTAAACAGTAAGCAAGCATGCAACTTTATTTACAGTTTATAGCACTTTAAACATCCACATGGAGAACCAAAGTGCTTTAATGCAAAGTAGATAAAATACAAGACACAACCATTCAATGAAGTTGGTGCACACTAGATCTAACTAACCAAATCGGTTTTTGACTTCATCCTAGCCTTTTCGAATATTGGTTTTGTGTGTTAAATATTAACTTTTTGTGTGAAATTTTAATTTGAAATTAAATACAAATAAATAAAATATTTAAAAAAATCCTGACATTTTCCTAGTTGATTTTATTGCATTTATAATTAAGTTGGGATTTACAAGAAATATTTTAACTTCTAGTGAGTAAGAAGAATACTAATGTTAAAAAACAGCTTGTTTTTTAAGTGTTTACTACTAAACTTTTGTTGATATAGCACTACTTTAAAATTAAAGTGTGCAATACATTACTATAAATTTATTATTGAATTTTGTACACAATGCGATTAATCAGGAAAAAAATCATGAAATTAATTATGAAGATTATAATATTTACCAAATATACTGTATGACATACAGTATATTGAGTCTGCTATCTGGGCTTGAATTTATGGACAAATGATTATATTTAAGCTCTCAGCTAAAACATTAATCTGACTTCTCATCTGCTTGCAGCCAGTCAGAAGAGCAGAAAGATTCTCAAATAGGAAAGCTGATTTTTTTTTCTGCATAATCCTGCACTTGCACGTTTGATCTTTAAAAGCTTCACTTGCAGCAGGAGATCTACACAGGCCAAATAAACGATATCTGCATTAGCAAACATGAGAATTCATGCATAAGAGTTCAAATGGCAGTTTGCAATGGATTAGTTGTTGCAGAACAGAATAAAGATTGGAATATTTTAGCTACATTGATTGTGTGGTAACACTCAGTATACACAAGCGAGTTCTTCTAAAGAGCCAAGATCGGACATTAAATGCTGTTTAGGAATGTGCTGAAGCAGTAAAGCCAGCTTATAACTCAAATAACAGAAAATAACTTTTTCTTTATAATCTGTCATGAAATTAGTTCTGCCGCTTAACAAGGGCAAACTAGTGCTGGAGAGTGAGTGTTGCAAGAATTTTATGCAAAGAAGGATTTTTATTTTTAACATTTCCGATCATATATTTGTAAGCTGCACTACAGGATGACATAATAGACAGGTGACGTGTATCTGCTGCCCCTTTGTTGTTTCTTTATTTTCCTTCACACACACAGTGAGCTGTTACAGTCATTAGTATTCTGTCTGGACTTATTTTCTTTCCCACTGACATTTACATTTAAATTGTTTATCTCTCCGTTTATGTGTGTGAGTGTGTGCGTCTGCAGCCAGTAATGAACATGCCGTTGCTTGTCCCTGAAGGCAGCCATTACTAACACACGAACAGAGGATAATGTGAGCGTAGGAGGAGGGGGAGGAGGAAAAAGGAGGACAGACAAGGCGGAGAATTGGCTCCAGTATTAAGATGTAGGATCTTAAATTTCTACTTAAAATAATTAAGGTTTGCAGGTTGTTGCTGCTCAATGGATCGAAGCTTCATTTGAGCTGATTTTCGAGAAGTTTTACTGTTCAGTGACTTTTTTAGGTAAAAAAAAAATAATTCAGTTAGCGGCATTTATTTTTGAGTTTGCAGGATTTTAGGGTGTGAAAACTAGGGCATCCTAGTTGAAAAGTAAATAGCTGCTGATTAAGTTCTTTCATTGTTTTCTAAGAAAGAAAGAAAAAAAAAAGCAGTCAGGATCTGTACTTTGGATTCAGGATTACCAAATTTTAATAGAACTGGGGAAGCTTCAATGCTGCATGGTTCTAATCAAATGGCTGACACTAAAAGAGGCAAAGTGCTATATATCTTTAAAAAAATTTTGTAAAATCAGTGTCAAATAATCATGTTTTATTGTTAGAAGAAAGAAATGAAATTTTTCCTTATTGCAGCTTGCACATAATTCAAAGGTGACATGTATAAAAAGTTGTGCACACACATATTATTGAAAATTTAACTGAAAACATGTGCATAAAGGGGAAAAGCAACAGAATTAATTAATGCTATTGTTGAAATACTAATACCTTTTGCTTACACAGTAGCTTTTTGTTTGGATGAACTGTAAATGTGCACAGACAGGATGCTGTATGATGGGAGGCTCAGTGAGACTTAAAAGTGACATGTTTCAGTCATTTCCTCCCCAAGATGTCATAAAGACAGGAGACAGATGCAGCATAAACCTTCCCCGTGCAGAATAGGGAGAAAGATGAAAACGTGTCTGAATATTTCTACCGCACTGACTCACAGTTAAAGGCTGCTCATGTAATCAGACAAACAAGGACAACTCACTGACTCAGATTCAGATGATCTGTGTGTTTTATGTGTGTTTGCACAAGTTGAGTGCAGAATATGAAATTCAAGCTGATCATCACTGTGTGTGTGTTTTGGTGTGTGTTGCCGATTGGTTGGCGGCATCCATGTGGCTGCTTTTGTCTATCGGCATGCAGCCCCTTGTGACAATTATGCATCCATGCATGCATGAATATGCTGTAACTGTGTGTGTGCGTGAAGACGGAGGAGGATAAAAGGAGCGAGAGGGGAGACCCAGATGTTTGCTTCATTTTCATTTTCCTCTACCATCCCATTTATTTTAATCCATCTCCCTCCCCCACATCATCATACATCAAGCCATCTGCACACACTCGCAGCCTCCAGCATGCTAACGCTAGTGTGTGTTAGCTCAGCCAGGTGGCTCGATGGCCTCAAATTGGTCCTCGTGCACCCCTGGCTGTGTGTTGATTGGAGCGAGTGCAGCTGTTATAAAAATATGCAAACCTGCTTGCCACTGCTTAAGTGGGTCACTGCGTGTGAGTGTGTTTGTGCATTTTTAGTGAATTTTCTACTGTACTGTGTGCATTGGTAATCCATTTGTCTTTGTTTTAAAGCACATACTTAGTCCTGACTTTAGCTGATAAACAACTTGGCTTTTGTGCAACTGAAACAACATTTTACACCTGTGTTGAGAAGACATGAACTATTATTCTCATTCAAAGCTTCAATTAGTATGTGGAGAGTTAAACACAGCTTTTTATATTCATAGTTAGCAAACTTGTGAACTTGTTTGCAGCCATTATATTCTTATTCTAGCCTATATTTCACTGTTAATACCTTCCCCTCTTCTTTTTATCACTTTATTTTGCAGCTAAACATGATGTGAACGGAAACAAGACTATCCCACCGTTTCCAGAGGGGACAGAGATGGCCATGTTTGGTAAGTGCCAAAATCATACCAGGAAATTAAAGGCATTTTGAAACTGTTTGCATAAAGGTTACTTTGTAGCTTATTCTAAGTATAGAGCAGCAGAAATTATCCAGCAAAAGTAGTAATGTGCAAATTTCTTAAACTGCTCTTTATTTTTTTATGTTGCCTGGAAATGGCCAACTGTATAGGTGCAGCATTTTATAGATAAATGCAAAAAGAATCAGTTTGTTCAGTTCCAGTGAGCTTGAAAGTTAATATTTTATATGACCACCTATTTTCTTCAACATACATGAACCCCTATAGACAAGTTTCCTTTTATTTTTTGCTTAAAGAAGTCTTTAGAAATTGTTCTCCAGGTTTCTTGAAGGACTTTCCAAACTCTTTTTGGTCTTTTGTTCTGTTCTCAGTCAAGATGATCCCAAACTGCTTTAGTAATGTTGAGGTGTGGGCTCTGGGGAGGATTCATCACTCCGTAAAACCTTTTACCACTGATTTTCACTTTAGCTCTTGTAGAATTTGGCAAACTTCAGTCTTTTCCTCCTGTTTCCCATATGGCTTCTTGGGCAGTGTTTTGCTCAGCTGGTAAAGAACAAAAAAAAAATTATATATATATATATAAAAAATGGATGGCTTCTTGACAACAACCATTCCATGGAGACCGTTTCTGAAAAGGCTTTGTCCAAAGTTAGATGGATCAACTGAAGGTCTAGATGCATCTCTAAGTCCTGTGTCAAGTCTTTACTGGACACACTGCACACCATGTTGAGATTTGCCAAGTTTTTCTCGATTTGGGGATAAACTTGTTGCATTTTTCATAGATGTGACTAAAGTTAATGGAACTTAGTGCCAGTGCCAAAGTGCGTAAAGATCCAGTTTGAATTACTTTTTTCTTTAGGTCGACACAATAGTGGTTTATCTTTTGAGCTATGGGAGATTTTTGTGCTTGAATGATTTTGTTTAGTTTAACTGGATTGAAAATTAATGAAGAAATAGCCAATATCCAAAACTTTTGAAACACCTTCAGAAAACCTGGAGAACTGTTGCTCTGAAAATGATTATGAGAAGGTCTGGCAGCTTGGGAGCAAAGTTTGCTATAAAGAAAAGATGGGTCGGTCAAGACTTTTGCAAAGGATGGCATACATGATGGAGTACCTTCTTATTGACCCTACATCTCTCACCCAACAGAAGTAAATTATTATTAGAGTAAAGCAGACATGTGTCTTTGGGCTGGTTTAGATTAAACTACAAAGTTCTTATCCATGCACTCTATAGCAGACAGCACAGTCTATTATTTTATGTTAATATTAATGCTTACAGCTGTTATCATTATGATTTCCTGGTATTGTAAAAGGTAGGTGAGACAAGCAAAGTGCAGACTAAAACTCCAGAAAAGAGCAAGTGTAGGAAATAAATCAACTTTAATTGAAGCAAACTCAAGGTGCTGCAGGTAATTCAAGCAGAAACTCCTAAGAGGAACATGTCTGGGGCAAAACTAAACCTGCACAGCACAAAGGAGAACAGGATCTTTACTTCTCAGTTCTCCTCATATCCTCCTAATATGCAATAAAAAAGTGAGGAGAGGAATCAAGGATATGCAGATTGGGAAATGAGATAAGAGGTGAGGGACATAATGACAAACAGGTGAGACAAACAGAAAACTCAGACTTTGTGAATCAAAAACTCAATGCTCAAGGCTCAACCTCTGTACAACAAAAAAGCTAAGGTCAAAAAGCAACCTGTTTCAAGGGAACAGTGACATAAACCTGAAGTACAAAACATTCATCTACAAACACGGTGTCACTAAAACAAAGATATATGAAAGTGCAAAGACGATGACAGACACTGATCGGCAAGACTGTCTCTTGTAAACTACGGGGTGATACCAAACCCTGATGTTAGTAGGTGTAATAGAGACATATTTTTAAAGGTATTTTTAAGTATTAACTATAGTATTTATCCTTTATCTATGCACATTTCCTCTGTGGCCCTTTCAGCCAAACACCAAGCTGTTAAACATTGTTCTCTATAAGAATCATCATGTCACATTTTATCTAAACTTCTGTTTTTTTCTTTTAGAAAAATTTCTCCCAGTCATCTGATGCATGATGGGAGCAGGCCCTTAAAGACTGCTGTTATTCATCACTGTGTTGGCTTCTTCTCTTGAAGGCATGGGCTGTTTCTGGGGAGCGGAGAGGAAGTTTTGGAGACAAAAAGGAGTTTATTCAACCCAAGTGGGCTACTCTGGAGGATATACACCTAACCCCACATACAATGAGGTTTGCACAGGTATCCCCTGCATACCTGCACACACACGCACACAATGAACCAAGCAATGTGCTGTCTACTGAAAGCTAATAAATCGTGGAAAACAAGACACACAAAGGCAAAGTGAATCATTCCCCCAGGCCCTATTAAACTGGGGCATGGATAAGGCTGCTATTGATGCCTGACCACTCTGCCTTCCTGACTATTTTTGTGCGATTGTGTGCGATGCATGTCCAGACCTCCCAGTGTTAGTTCCAGTCAGTAAGTATAGAGTGAATCCATCATTAGACTATTACCACCAGTCTCTTTTACCTTCTGACATGGTATTATTCTGTCAAACAATTAAACTGATATGTTGTGGAAAGGTTGCGATTCATATTGATGAGTTAGCTGATAAAAAAAACACATTTATTTACAGTGATTACAAAATGGAAAAATATCAAATTCAGTATAAAATGAGTTTCAGTACAGAGAAAAATGAATAAAATGAACTTAAAGCCTGAAAGAGGAGAAAAAAAACTGTTGATGTGTGATGGATTTTTTTCTATTGGTTTTGCAGATTTACTGCACAGATTGTGTGTTTGGTTAGATTATTTGTGTCTACCATAACCGGAGAGGCCAATCACAAGCTTTGGGAGCATTTTCAATGGGCTGCTTATCAGTTGGGTGAATGCTATTTTTAAGAGAGCAAAGATCTTTGTGCCAACAAATCTGCACAACATTTGGGCTGCATGTTTCATATGCTACCTTCAAAATTTCTATTCTCAAAACAGTGTTACATGGTATCTGTGCAACCTACATGCATGTGAGGAGAGAAAATCCACCCAATACATGGTTTGGGTGCTTGGAAATCAGATGTGTTCCGATCCACGCACACAAGTATGAACGAAGCAATTTAAAGACACAAAGTAAAACATGCACACATTACGAACTGCACAAAGATTATTATCCTCGAAGAAATGATCATTTTAATTGTTTCTATCTCTTTCTCTTACAATAATATTTCTCTAAAGTTGACTTCCTGTACAGTCAAAAGAAACTCAGTAAAGGCAAAGGCTCACAAAATAGCTGGTGGTGGTTGCATATTGAATACCAAGATCCAAATGGGATGATTTAGATGATTGTTTGCAAGTTTTTAACAAACAGGAATTTAATAATAGAATAAATCTGATTATCAGCTCTTACTTAGTTATGTAGCTACACATTGAATTAAACAGCAAGAGATCAGCTCCCACCAAGTGAAGCTCTGCAGCACCAGTAGGCTCCTCTAAAGTCTTGTTTATTGTAGTCGTTTGCTCCCTTTTGCATTCTTTTCTGTGCCAAAAGTGACGTGCCTACTGTTGGTCTCAACTTTAGTGTTATATAAGATAGTTGGGCGCCTCCCCATTTTTTTCTTCTACCCTGTCCTGTCCAGCGTCCTAACATACAGAACTGTGTGCCATATTTTGACGGAGAGATTTGCTCAACCAAGGGAGACATATAATAAAAGGCTGCCCTTGATGTTTGGAATATTTTTATTATTTTTATTATAATCTTATTTTCTTTAGTCTTGACATGTCAGTGCTGAACCTGACAGGGAGATAGAGGAAGAGAGAAAAGCTATTGGTTAGATTCTTAGTGCAAAGAGTTGCTCCTAGCGGCTAAATTCTAAGAAAATTCTGAGTATCCAGTTGTTTTTTTAGAATTTTCCCCAAAAGTGATGAGTAGATCCTAGTAAAGATAAAAGCTATTCCTTAAGAATCCTAGCCCGTAAGAGAGCTCCTAAGGTGAGATCTGTTAAGAGCAGGGAAGAGGACTTTTAAGCCCAAAAGTTCCCTAAGCGGAAGACAGAATGGTGGATGTAAGAGGCAGGAGAGATATTCTCCAAACATTGGATGACAGTGAATTAATTAAACGTTACAGATTAGATCGTGCAGAAATCATGTTTGCAGCTGTTCTTAAAATCTACCTCACAAAACACTTTAATGCTCGTTGACCAACTGAGCCAGGAGCAAACACTGTTCCTCTGTCCAGCTGGGTTTCCTTGTTCTTTTCTTCTCTTTGGCCGTTCACTGGTTTGTGGTTGATTTGAATGCTAACCAACACTGCTTCTTATAGGCAGGTTAGCTATCACAGACATTGGTGGAAACTGAGCCATTTTACCCTCGTTAATACGAAATGGAGTTGAAATGTTCAAAGTTTAAAGCGTAACAATAAACAGCATGGTAAATGTAAGCAATGTCAGCATGTGAATACTGTGCAAGTGAGTCTGAGTTCCTACACATTCTGTAGAATAATTGTAAAGTATAATTTAACATTTAACAGAATTTCTTTTTATGTAAAAATTTATTTATAATTGCACAGTTTTCATATAGATTAGATTCTATGATTAAGTGAATTGGTTTGACAGTCTATCCTATGCCCGTTATCACCGAAGGTGTGTCTAGCTTTAGGGCTCAACCAATCACAGCTCTTGAAATGATGACTCATACCTAACAACGGGGTCAACTACACCTCCTCACTAAGATAGGAGTTGTCCATTCCTTGTCTGAAAATATTCTGGAATCATCCTAGGCTGATTCCAAGACTCCTTGCTAGGAATTTTTAGGTTAGGTTAGGAGCTTTCTGAGAGGATTCTCAGAATCTTTAGGAATAGGGCCCTGGACTGTTGTCTGTTTCCAGTTTGTGAAAAGCATCTGGGAAGCATTATGCAGATCTGTAATGATTAACCTAAGGTAAGCAATAGTCTAAAATACATACTATCACCATTAATTTTCTCTTGTGCTAATCCTCCAGTTTGATGGCCTAAAAAAATAAGATGGAAGCTAAAATTGCAGTTATCTGTAAGTATTAGGACTGCCGTTCAACCCTCAACACTAAATGTGACCAAAAGACAGAGAACCAGAAAGTACAGTTGGGTTTGGTTCGCTTGTCATACTATATTAGGCTCAGTTCTTGCAGAGATGCATGAATCTCCAGAAGACCAGAAAACATTTAAAACCTCTGTTTTCTTTTTTTATTTTAAATTACAAAGGCCAAAATAACTTTGGGATCATTTCCAGTGGCCTGTTCCATCAATTTCAAGTAAAATTCTTGGATTTGTCTATCTCAATCACAAACAAAGTTGAGGCTTCGCCCCCAACTAAGTAAAGCCACAACTTTGCATTGTCACACTGTCTTCTGGGAGTCATTGATTTTGTTTTGTGTTGGATTAAATAAAATAAAAATAAAAACACAGTGTCTACTCTTTACAAGCGAGCCCTGCACAAAACAGTTGGAAACCAGATTGTGAACGTCCAACCAAAATCCGTCTCTATTCACTTCTGTAAATGTACAGAGCACCAAACTGAGCTAAAAGGCCTAATTATACAAATATTTGACTTGCATATATTATGTTTGAAAAACAACTCTAAATAAAAGCTAATGTTGCTCAGTTACAGCTGAATGTGTAAATACTCAGCTGCTCTCTAACACAGTGCTGTGTTTACAGCTTGTTCTGTTGTCAAATAGCCAATAAAGCCAATATATACATTTATATACAAACTAAGGAATTTTGGAGAAAAACATTGCAAAAAGTAATTTAAAACTAAGATTTATTTAAGTATTTTGCAGGATGTAGAAATTTGTATGGAGAATGATCAAATGGGCTTGATCGTTCATTCTGAATAAACGCCAAATTATGAGGTCATTTGCAGCATGCAGCTAAATGTACATTACGTGGACAGCTGCAGCTTCATTTTCTGGCTTGATTCCAATCTTTACTGTATTTCTCATCCTGTCCAAGATGAATTTATTCCTGCGAGATCGGCCTGGTGAGACATTAATTTAATGTTGGCCGCTGCTTTGTCTCTGTTCGCCAATATCTGCTGAAAGAATCCATAGCTCCAGATATTAAAAAAGTAATAAGACAGAGAGAGACATCGGAGTAGAGGTGGAATGAGAGACGTGAGGAAGATGAGGTGTCACGTAATGGGTCACATTCATTACCAGCACCAGCTGCTATTTGACTCGTTTTGGTTGAAAAGCGAGTCAGTCAGTTTTGGACCATTACGGGCTTCTCAAGGACAGGTGCTGTATTTTTACGCTTTTCCAGTGTATATCTGGTATTTTATATCTTTATATTTTTATTTCATTACAGAAATCCCCAAGCCTTAATATAAAAAAAAGTTACACCAACAAGTTATTAAGTCCAGATGAAGAGCATGTGGTACAGTCAATCAGTCTCCAACAAGCAAATCAACTTAGACCAAAAATAGTTTTTGTTTACTGATGTTTTGTCATCTGCTGTAGGAATTTATATCTCCAGATGTTAATACAACAATATTGAAATTAGTCTTTTAGTGATTTTTAAATACCATTCGATGTAGTCAAAGGTCCTGGAATCAGCAAATAAAGCGAAATTGAGTCAAGCGGTCTCTTGGTGGTTGTTTCCAAAGTCACAAATAAACAAGTCAAGTTCCACTCTGACTCAAACAGCAGATTGTGACAGGGGAGGGTGCCAGGATTGGGTATAAAAGGAGTGTTCGCCAAAGACTTAATCTTCAACTGCGACTCACGAGTTAATGTCAATTATGGTCAGAGAATAATCATTAAGTTCCCAAAGAATATTTCCGAATGCTAGATTGTACATATATTTTTGGTCTTTCAGCATCTACAGACCATAAAATGGTTAAAAATATTCAGGGGTGCATCACTGAAGTTAGTATGGATGACTTTTTGTGATGCAGAGCTGGATGTTGGAATTTTTCCGAGACACATGCTAGCATCGAGGTGATGTGGTTACTTCTCAGGACAAAGACCAGATTCTGCACAGCTTTCAACAGCGTGGCTTCATACACACAGCACAGAGTGTGCATGTTTGAATGGCCTGTAGTCTACATCTGTCTCCTATTTAAAATGTATGAAGCATCATCAAGAGGAGAATCCAACAACAGCAACTACAGACTGTTAAGAAGCTGAAATCATATATTTATCAAGAATGGACAGAGATTCCTCTGAAAACTCCAACAATGAGTATCCTCACCTCCCAAAGCATTAAAGAGAAACAAATCAAATTTTATCTATAGAGCACTTTTCATGTACAAAGCAACACAAAGTGCTTTCCATAATAATACCAAATTATACACATTAAAAACAAAATTTAAAAGCCTTCACACATCAAAGAATATAACAAAAATTAAAAAGACACACCCTATAATAGTTCACACACAATGCTAAGGAACACCATGGGAAACATGACGTGATCACGTTTTTTTTACTTTGTTGCACGCATAAAATTCCCAATGTCTTATATTTTAGAAAATACAATGAAGTAAATCCAGGAAGAAAGGACAAATATATTTAGACTTTTAACTGTCAAATATTGGTTCACTTCCCAACCTCCCACCTGTTTAAGATTATAACTTGACCCTTAATACCTGATTTTATTTATAATTATATAAAAACAAAAAAAAAATACTAATAAAAAGTAAGAGATTAGCCCTAAACTAAATAAAGTTTAATATTAAATTAATAAATAGTATAAAAATTAATATACAAATAAGAGTGAATAAAAACAAGCAAGCATAATTAATAAGATTTTTAAAATAGGCCAAAAAAGATTTGTTGTAAACTGTTGTTTTCGTCAATGTTGATGAAGACGAATTTATTTCGTTGACGAACCTTTTTTTCATGATGATAACGAGACAGTGACAAGCTAAAAATGGCTTTCTGATGATGAAAACATGACGAGAAGTTTGTGAGATTTCGTTGAGGAGACGACACTAGACGGAAATGTTTAAGGGCTGATTGTCCGACTTTAAAAACAGGACATTTCTGCCTATTGTGAGCGCAATCTGTCAGTCGGCAATGCTGCTGCACCTTGGCCACGCCCACCACCAGACGTGCAGCGCGCACACAGAGAAGCAGTTTATTCATTCATAGATGAATCATGGCAGCTGCATCGACTAAGGGGTTTGGTGGTCGGAAGCGAATAAACGATATATGAACATATTTTAACTATAATCCATCCTAATTTTACTAGCAGACTTGTCCAAGTTGAGCATATGTTCTTCATCCATTGCTCATATTTTGGGCATGTGTATGTTCATGGTGTAGTATTGCACTTCTGAAAATTCTTAGAATTAAAGCCACAGTTACATTAAGAATGTTGTTGCTCTTTGCTTTTTTGGAGTAATTGATTCCGCAGTTGGCACTTTATCTGTGCGATGCATAACCGTACGTAGATCAGAAAGTATCTGCTGTTGGTTGGGAAACCTTCTAAGTCTAAAACCATTCTTTTTAATTTTGTAATTATTGATGAAAATAAACAAACAACAAGCTCACAATGTGTTGCTATATGTTGAACTTATACATCTGCTATTTTCTTGTGTGATGTTTTTGTATCATGAAGTAGGGCATCGATTCAATAAAAAAGTTGAAATATAGAAATCAAAGATTTCTGCCCAACAGCAATGAGGTATAGCGCGGCAGCATTGCATCCCTGTTGATGGGAAAGTTTAGGCTAAAGCTATCAATCTGGTAAAGGATCTGGTATTATTGACCTAAATTAATTTGTTAAAAGACAAATACTTTTTTTCTAAAACCTTTTTGAGTTTTTGTCGACTAAAACTGGACAAAAGCTATCAAACTTACAAATGACTAAAATGTGACTAAAACTAATAAGCATTTTCGTCCTGAAGATTAAAACTAGGACTAAAACTGAAATGCCTGCCAAACACAACACTGGTTGTAAATTTGCAACAGTAAGTGCAAGGGTTAAGGAGACCATGTCCACTCATTCACTTGTTTACTCTCATACTATCATATATTTAAATGTTTTATATTCACTCTCATGATCTAAAACACAAGACATCCCAAAAAAGTTCATATATGTGACATGATACACATCAGTTGAACTGGTGAATGTTATATTTTTCAGGAAGGACAGGACACACAGAGGTGGTTCGGGTTGTTTTCCATCCAGAAAACATCAGCTTTGCCAGTCTCCTCAAAGTCTTCTGGGAAAGTCATGACCCGACACAAGGTACAGCATCAACAACCTACACTCTCATACCTGACCCTCAAAAGGAGAACGGGAGATGTGAATTGTTGTTAACACTCTGAATAAAGACCATTAACACTTCCTTTGGCAGGGAAAACAGTTGTATTTTCTTCCCAGATGAAGCTCAGCAAGAACCACAATTTAATCTTCTTTTTTTAATAGCGCTTGCTAAAAGGAACCCAAACCAATAAGACCAAGAGGCCTTCGTATGCTCTCTTGCCCCATTCCTACTAAAACATGGCATTGCCAGCAGGAAATACTTAAAATATTTAAAAATTCACATACTGTGACCTACAGCACCTATCACTTTGTCTGCTTTACGCATTCTGGGTTGGAAACATGATCTGGAAGCATTTGACAGGTATCCTTTCAATAAGTTACAACTTCCGCTAGACAGCTGTGGTAAAATTGACAATACGCTGCCATTTGGTGCCACTTGGATTTGAATTTTCCACATAACACACGACAGGGATGTAACACAAGTCTTCACACCTTTACTACCCTAAAGGAAGACCTTTTTTTCACATGGAGCTGTGTGAAGTACTTCTGAAAAGTCAGTGTTTTATCCACAGTAGTTGGGAGTTAATGCACTCTCAGTTTAGAGAATTAGACTTTAGCTACTTTGAACAAAGCCATGGGATTTTTATTTATTTATTTATTACCATTTAAAGCAATTCAAACTTTAAAAAAATTCATAGTGAAATTCCCTAGCAAATGAATTTTTGCACTCAGTCACAAGTGTTGTGTGGTGGAGAAAAATGAAGCAGCAACATGAATATTATTTGTGTTTTAATGAGTCCACACTGTGTGTAAAGCTGTTGGATTGTGAGTGACCTTTTATTTAAAAAAACATGTTAAACTAGACACTAAAAAACCCCTGCTTGGACTTGAACTTTTTGAACAGTGCTGCGTTAAACTGACTGCCCCTTCAGCTTATTACAAAATGACAGAAGGCAGAGGTCTTCACAATATTTTCTTTTTCAGTTAGCACTAAAAGGCAGCTGCTGCACAGATGCTCTGACTTTTCCACCTCGCTGATCTTCTTCTTTTGGGGAGAATTTGAATAATGTCCTCAATGATGTCTTTATCACTTATGCTGCACACAGGTTCACACTGAAAGGCCAAACAGAAGCCATGTTGCTAACCAAAGACTACAGGTGCCCATCGTTTGTCTGATTTCATCCTTCTCATCTATGGCCCAGAAAACAATCACAGCTGAATATTTTGAAGGATGTCTCAGTTGCCAAAATGCATTTGGAGTAGAAAAGATTGAAAAAGAGGAGGATACATGAGAGGATACCCTTCCTGCAAGTCTTTTACCACCTACAATATCTGAAGGGAGTTTGTCAAGTTAGTACTGCATTGTAAATTTAATTAAAAGTGAAAATGTACTTTAAATTATACCCAAACAGATTTAAATTTGACAAAAATAATTAAATACAACAGCTGGCTGCAATAAAACACTAGTTTGATGATTCAGCTGTGTCACACCTTTTAATTTGAATTTAATGTGTAAAAGAACGTGTAAATAATGACTTCTCACTTCAAGTCAGTCCTTGATTCCTTCCTTGATGCGAGGAGAGAAGACAGATGGATGAATCAATTGTGTGCATATTAGGAATAGGGGAGGGCTTCTCCAACTAGGTGATGTCAATAAAATTTGATTTGATTTGACCCAGAATGCATTGTGGGATAAAAATGTCTACAGTGAAAAGGATTTTTTCTAATGTCATTTAAAAAAGACAGAGTTTATAAATATTCATGCCCATTCACATAACTAAATTTACTGTAAATTGAATAACTCTTTTTACTCTGGGTTCCTTTTTATATCTTTACAACCTACAGTGATGGTGAGTCACATCTAAGTAAGAAGGATCATCATTTTGCAATAGTAGCTTCTGAAATATCTGCTTCACACATCAGCAGAGCTTGATTTGGACTAACTGAAATTTTAACATTGCTAATAAATCTTATACTGTTGGAAAGCCTGTTTGTAACCTCTGCCAAGGTAGAGGTCATGTTTTCGGTAGCATTGGTTTGTCTGTCTGTTAGCAACATAAATCAAAACGTTATAGGCAGAATTTGATGAAACTTTCAGGTAATTTTGAAAAAGGAATAAGGAACAAGTGATTAGATTTTGGGGGTAATCCAGATCACCCCCTGGATCCAGGAATTTTTTAAATAATTCTTTACTCTGGGTAGATAGGGATAATTTTGCCATTAGTACTGGCAAAAGATTATAATGGCTTTGCGGAGGTATCCCTTTTAAGTGGTGCCACACATGCAGGGTAAGGAAAATTATTTTTTGTGGGATGAACAGCAGAGTTGAGTGTGTGGGTTGTGCCCAATTAAGCTCACCAAATTGTCCTCTGCCAATGAAAAACATCTTTTTTCTGCTGTTGACATGAGCAAGCTACGAGTGGACTTCTCAAGAAGATAACATCACTTTGCCCTGTCAGCATGAGGAACCGTTTTATTTAGATTTGCAGTCAAGGTTTGCAGGATGATATGAGCGATGGCTCTCTATCCAAACAACCCAGAACAGACTGCACACAGCCACTCTCAAGCTTCAAATGGCTGCCAGGAGGCCGACCATGGCTCCCCTTTACTGTCAGGCCCATTTGTGCTGGTGTTAGCAACAGATGCACTGGAACCTGGACATGTGGAAGTATGTTACTTTCAGCGATGAGTCCAGATTAGTAGGATAGAAAGTAGGATAAAAGTGTGGAGAAGATGCAGAGGAAGATATTCTGATTGCTGCACTGAGAGGGCTTGTTGGAGGTAGTGTGATGGTGCTTTATCTCCCTCTGGTAAAACTAGGCTTGTCATCATTGTAATCTCAAGTCAGGGAGATACCAAGTGGCAATCCAATATCTTCCCAGTCTGGTACCAAACTCAAGATTACGTCCAGAAATTGAAGGTGGAGAGGATGGAATGGCCTGCCTGAAGTCCTGATCTCAACCCAACTGAACACTTGTGGGATCAGCGTGGATGTGCTATTTGTGCCAGATTGACCAACACAACCACTTTGGTGGTTGAAGAATGGGATGTCATCCCTTAGTGTGATCAAGCTGGTAACCAGCATGAAGAGGAGGTGCCAGGTTTTGTGTGGCTGTGTATGGTTCTTCCACATGCTACCAAGGCCCCTGTTTGTTAAATGAAGAAATTGTTAAATTGCCTATATATCCATTACTTCGGGCTCCAATCATCCAATCTGAAAAACATCACCTAACGAGTCAGTTGCAGAATAAGCTGTTTGTCATCTGGTAAGCTTTTAATGGGCACAACCCACATAATCAACTCAGCTGCTCATCCAACAAATACATTTTCCTCACAAATGTGGCCCCATTTGATAGGAAAATAAACAGACTTCCTAAAAGTATAAGATTTATTGCCAAGGAGCATTGTTACAATTAATAAAAAATCCACCAAACACAAATTTCCTTTTTGTGCTCAAGTTAGAATCTTAGCACTCCAGAACAGGTGCAGGTTAGGTAAGGTAATGTCATAAGGTAGATCACATAAGCTCAAATGTCATCTAAGTCATCAGAAACTATTAATGCTTGCATCTGCGTAGGACTGATGAATAGAACAACACACTCCAATGCTAGCCTACAAAAGTTTGAAACATTGAGGCTGAGAAGCTGACAAGCTGACAGCAAAATTATGAAATGATCAAATCAGCTTTCACTCCTGCCAAGACAGGCAGGTCATATTTTTGGAAAAGCTGTCAGCTGTTGTTTTCACATAATGTGATGTTCCCTTTGCCAAGAACCGAAGACGAAGGCATCTCACGTCAGCTGAAATCTTCCAGTCTTTATTTTAACATTTGTTTGTATGCATGTGTTCAGGGATGCGTCAGGGGAACGATGTTGGGACGACGTACAGATCTGCCATCTACACCTACACACAGCAGCAGCTTGAGGAAGCTCTGGCCTCCAAACATCAATACCAGAAGGTAGACAAACCTTTCAGTCTTTATTTGTTTTTGTTGTTTTTTGGGGTTTGTGTGTGTGAAAACATCCTGATGTTATAAACCTGGAAATGCACATGTCTTGATTTAAAAAAAGAAATTAACTGGCTGGAGAACATGAGAAAGATGCTCATGTTAACCCATCCTATGATCATCCTCATCCTCTCTTCTTCTAGTTACACCCTTTATCATTGTCTCGCTCCATTTCCCAGCATCCCCCTCTGCTACCATATCCTTTCTGTCTACATCAGAACCTCTCAGATACACAGTGCATACATGCCCTAATATAACAGATCTGGCTATTTTTACATGCAACATATATGCCCATATGCTTTTAAAGTCAGCTCACACAAAAGATGTTCGCATGCTGCCTCTGTTGAATGGTCTCCTGCTGAGGTTTTTCCACCACCATCCCACCAGAGGGCTTGTTTCCATGGAAACTGACTAGGAAGGATTTACTCTATTTTACTCTATTCTTTTCTAGTGTAGTCTGGTCTCCTCACCCTGTTTGCCCTTCCTTTTCGTTCTGAAACCTTTTTCTTTTTCTTTTAGCAGAATTTGGTTTTAAGTGAAGCACCTCAATGGATTTTCCGTATGTGGGATTGTTGTGATTTTCTGTTGACAGGTGGAGTCATTAGGCTGCCACAATGCTTTTATGCAGAATGAATAGGAAATAAACTTGGCCAATGGGAAGGGGTCATCATGTGGGAGCATTAAAGGACAACAGCATAGAAAAGGGTCTGATGTAGCAGCATGGCTGGTGTGCATGGTGAGAGGTGAGGAGGGAAGAGAGTGGGACTGAAATGTAAAGAGTTGTGACTTTAAATTCTTCTGTGCTAAATTGTATGAAAGGGAAATTCTTAAATTAATTAATTCTACTGAAGGTCAGTTTCCTGTCAAAGGATGTGAATGTACTTACGGATTTTCTTTCAGTGCATTCTTCAGAATCATCTTTGGTTTTGATGATTATCCCTTTTACCTCCATCAGCTTATTTTATGATGTTTTGGGTCCCAGAAAAAGAAATTTATTGAAAATAAAATCAAGAACTAGCTGAAGCTTCATATGTGCTTAATTGTGAATCAGATTAAGGAGGCTAAGAAGTAGATTTTCTTTTTAATCTTTTACTGAACAAACTGAATGAGCAAGAAAATCCGGAAGACATTCTAGAAAAATGTTTGACCCTTAAAGACATAAATATATCTACGTTTTTGTGTGTATGTTTGTGCTTATGCTCCAACAATGCAAAATATGTAGATTTTTTTTTTAAGTCCTTTGTTAAAATACAAGATCAAGATTTCATCAACACACCACACATTTCATCACACAAACAGAGTTTGGTAGATGGTTCCACCACCGGGGAACAACAGAGGAAAAGATTCTAGCTACAAATCTTGCGCTGCGTTGTGGTGGGAGCACTAGGCGTCTTTCACCGGTAGAGCGTAACTGTCGAGTGGGAGTGTAGCTCTGGATTAAGGAGTGAAGTTGGACAGTAGCCGTTTGGGTTATTGTTTTGTAAGCCAGAAACACAGCTTTGAATTTGATGTGCTGCAACTGGAAGCCAGTGAAGAGCGATTAGCAGCGGAGTCACATGATCTCTTTTGGGCTGGTTGAAGACCAGACGTGCTGCTGCGTTCTGGATCATCTACAGAAGTTTAACTGAGCAAGAAGGCAGGCCTGCCAGTAAGGAGTTGCAGTAGTCAATGCGTGAAATTATCAGAGCCTGGACCAGGAGCTGGGCCGCGTGATTAGTCAGGTAGGGTCTGGTCCTCCTGATGTTGTAGAGAGCAAATCGGCAAGACCAGGTAACCGAGGCAACATGGTCCTTAAAGGTCAGCTGGTTGTCTACCATGACACCAAGATTCCTGGTAGAAGACGTGGGCACAAGCGTGAAAGAGTCAAGCTGCACGCTTATCTGTGGCGGTAAGGAAGGATTGGCTGGGCAGACAATGAGCTCGGTCTTCGACAGATTTATCTGAAGGTGGCGACCCTTCATCCATGCAGAGATATCAGCAAGGCATGCTGATATTTGCATTGAGACGGCTGTGTCATCAGGTGGGAAGGAAAGGAAAAGCTGAGTGTCATCTGCATAGTAGTGATAGAAGAAGCCATGAGAGCTGATGACTGCACCGAGCGATGAGGTGTATAGTGAAAAGAGAAGAGGGCTGAGCACCGAGCCCTAAGGCACACCTGTTGTCACCCCATGTGATCTAGACGCTCCCCCTCGCCAAAATACTTTGAAGGATCTTCTGGTGAGGTAGGACGTAAACCACGCAAGGACAGATCCTCAGATGCCAAGCTCCAAGATTGTGTAGGGGAGGTTCCAATGGTTGACTGTGTCAAAGGCAGCAGACAGATCCAACAGTATAAGGATTGAGGATTGACCAACGGATTTGGCAAGCCGTAGGGTATCAGTAACTGACAGGAGAGCACATTCAAGGTGGCACTGTTTGGCTCTCTTTGAAATTAACTCTGGTCAGCTTCCACAGATACTACTATTCATTTGGAGTATGTGAATGTGAAAAGTGTGAAAAAAGTGTGAATCTGGTCCACATGAAAACCAGGGGTTCGGTTGACTAACAAGTGAATCCTGGGTGAAAGCAAATGGACCGTCTCATACTTGACAGATTCTAGTAAACTTTTAGTAGGTTTGAACAACAAAGTAAAAGCAGAATCCCCAAGACCACAGAAACGTGGTCTTGTCCATTATTTGTGGTGAACAAGCTGTTTCTTTCCTTGGCCAATCAAAGAGCCGGATTTCCTTCTACTTTCTTGTGAAACAGTATTTTTGGGGAATCGCCCTCTAGCGAGCAGTCTTTGTAACTGCGTGACAATGCCCAGGGGGTTTTGTCTGCTTGGCTAAAGTGCAGCATAAAAGCAAATCAAATCAAACAAAAGTGCAAGATTTTTTGGAATTCTCTGCCTAATCAGTCCTGCTGTGAATGTGCCCTAAAACAAGTATTTCCTAGCAGGTCAAATAGAGTAAGCTTTTTTAAATGAGTCATTTATATCTATTTGCTATGGATCAACATACATGGCATCTGCCATACTACTTCTGAATGGACAAACAATTCTGTGTGAGAAGTGAGAACTCTCTAAGCTTTAAAACTGTAGTACCAGCTTTGTTTGATAGATGTTGGAGCACCGTTTGGGATAAGTAATGCCTTTAAAGGCACAGAGAAGAAGAGTAGACACGAACACAGTATTAAAATAGTTACCTGTAGTGCAGTCATCGCTGCACCTGAGGCAACTTGGAGACAAAAACATGTTTATGTCTGCAAAAATTTTAGCCACTGATGGGCACCGTCCATTTTCAACCGTGCTTGGTATTTCAAGTAATTTCTATGCCCATTTTACCACTAAATGTCAATAATTTGCATACAATGTACCTTTAAAGCTGATGCACAGCTGGTGCTATGGTTCATTTCTGTGTGTACTATTTTTAACACCCCGGCTGTGAAATATGCACAATTAATTTAGTTTGATGTGGCCAACTTATACTCACTGCAAAACTTTATTTATATTTATAACATTGCAGCTACGTTAGTTGACCTCATTCACACTCAGCTTTTTTTCCTGCCTAAAAACTCCTTTCTCTTTACATTTAATAGATAGAGAGATTCCTTTAATACAACCACCATGTCATCCTTGAAATCTTTCTTAGGTTTTGTTTCCTCTAATTTTTTTCTCACCAGATTGGCTCCCCCACCCCCTCCCATCTGTGTGTGCACGTGTGTGCATGTACGTGTTTGTGTGTGTGTGAGAACTTGGCCTGTAGCAAACGCACTCCCTGCCAAACCATCTGGGTCTTAAATCTGTCCACCACAAAAATTGCTTCAGTTGCAAAAGTAATGCACACGTGCATTCATGCACTGAGGGTTTGTTCAGATTATGTATAATTTTAAATGTCCAAAACAATATACTGATGGCTGACGTCCTCTATGTCTGATGTTTGATGTACAGCCACCACATTTTATTAAATTCTGCATTTCCCCTTTAAGAGGAGATATGAGAATAATTATTTTTCTTCCTTCTTTTTGGAATAAATGTGTTGTTTCACCATATTAACTGATATTAATTGAGCATGATTTTATGGGTGCCATATAAATATTGATGAATTTGTGCACTCAAAAATCTCATTGTCTCTGCATCCATGATGGCGGCTGTTACTTCTGTCAGCACCCACTTCTTCTCCTCTATCCAGAATCACTGAAAATGGAGAATTTTCTAGGTGAATGTTTCTGAGTCAGATGCTGTCTTTATCCATCTTTTGCAGCCACAGCCATTTTAGCATGCAGCCATGAAAAGTGTAGAGGGAGGAGCAAGAACAGTGAAATATAAGAGGAGGAAAAAGCAGTCAAGTTGAAACCAGGACTGCTGATGAAGAGAGATAAAAGGGTAGAAAAAGAGTCTGCTTAATTTGGTGTCATGGTATTGACCATGTTCGCTTCGGAGCTTGGCTTGATTGTATTGTTCACGCAGAGAATGACTAGGGAATTTGGTGTGTATATGTGTGTGTGTGTGTGTGAGGTACAACAGCACTGCAGAAAATTACCTTGCAGGCGGCTGGTGGTTGTCTGCAGCATGAAAGGAGCCTCCCTTTTTCTTTTCTTGCCTCCTACCCTTCATTTGGGTGTGCACTGCATCTGAAATGGCAGGTAGTGGTAAATGCGTGTATGTGTGCGTGCATGTGTGTTTGCTTGATGTGATCATGTGTGCTCGGCCTGTGGGTGCAAGCATGGGTGCTAAAGCAGTGTTCTCTCATTGTTCTGGAACCTCCTCTCTCTTGATGCACCTCTTTGGCTATGCTTTCTTTTCATGAATGGTCTTATATCCACTTTTCATCCCAAACCACTGCTTCCCCCCCATTTTTTTTCTTCCCTTTTTCTCTTTTTCATTGAATCCTCTCTCTCATGTGCCTTTAACAAGGCAGCTTCACCTTTTTTGTGTTTAAATTGTTTATTTCTCTTTCTGTCTCATGGGTACTTATCAGTGTTGTTCACGTTTTCCTGCTTTACCAGAGCAGTCAAGGTATTTGCATTCCAAATGAGCAATCTACTTCTCTGACATGCAAATTAATGGTTGTGAATTATGCATTTATAGCAGGCTGCTAGTACAGCAGTGGGACTAGCACAAACAAGTGCAATGAAACGCTGAAAAGCAGAAGGGACAATGAAGATACCACAGCAGTATAATAGAAAATGCTGCCATTTTGAGTATCACACATAGCTGTAAATTATTGTCAGTGAGCCAACGGATGTATTTGTAGCCTAAAGCTGCCAGCACTCGACTTAAAGTCTTTGTTGTATCAAATACATTTTAATACGTAATTGGACTGAAGAACCTCTCAAAAAGTAAGCCGTAGTCATCCAGCAGGTCTTGAAAAACAGATTACTAAAATGTCTGAGTTTTAATTTTAGTATTTAGCTCACTTTATGACTCAAATTTTTATGAAACACTTGAAGTAGAACATATAAGTCTATGTAACATGTCACTTTATTGAGTTTCTTTGCTTAACACAAACAATGACAGCAGAAGTTAAAATGGATGCAAGGAATTTAGTTTCATTTGGTAAATGCACCACATTTAAAGCACAAAGAAAAATAGAAATCTGACTTTGAATTAGGTCCACATTTGTTGATAGTTTTAACTTCCCAAAGAACAAATACAACCTGTAATTCTTAAGCAGCACAACATAACTTTCCAAATTTAAAACTCTGTCATTCTGACTGGTTTTAATGGCACACTGACATTCAATATGCACATTCCTGAAGAAGTCATTGCCGAAAGTAACAGAGAAAGAGAAAAGAGTGAGCATCTGACTGACTTTTATTGATTGCAGAGAGCTCAGAGAAGAGACAGGATGCAAAATGGATGCCCGATTAGCATTTTTAATGGAGCGCTAAAGTGTAAAAGTTTTATATTGCTGTCTTAAATAGGTTACTAAAACCTTTAAAAATAATGGAAATCTGAAATGGCCAAGGAAATTGCAGTCTCTGTCAAGGTTCGAGGCAGAAGTGGCATGATGAGGCAGGAGGCAGACTGGTGCAGTTAAGGTTTTAATGACAAAAACTAAACCAACTAAAAGAAGACCGAGAAGCCACGATGAGAAGATGACATGGACGAAACATGACATGAAGACCACAATGAACTGACAAGGAGAAAAAGAAACCAAGGGGTATATATACATAGATGGGCTGATGAGGAACAGGTGAAGTGAAAGAACAAATCAAACCAGGTGAACTAATGAACAGGAAGCAGAAAGCAAAACAGAATACCCAAGGGAAAGAACTACAAAAAAACAACAACAAGAAAACAAAACTAAACATGACAATAGTATAAAAACGAAATCAAAACCCATGCAAAACCATGACAGTCACTGGAATTTGAAATGCATCCACACATCCGATTGCAAACGTCGCATTTTTCTGTAAAATAAGATAACAAAAAGCTTTTATAAGTGCTAATGCAATGGCACGAACAGATATATAGTTAGCTGGAGCTTTCTTCAAAATATTTTACTATTGATGTATAAAATAAATTTACCCCATAATATTATGAAAAGTTACTTGACTTTATGTAGTTGCAAGCTCAAGTGTGGGCTCAGTACTTCGGGGTTGAAGAAAGCACCAGTTCGTGTGATGGAGGAACACAGTGCATGTAGTGAGTGTGACCTCAAAAACCCAGCACTAAGCAGTGTGCTGTGTTTTTCTCAACTATATTGAAGTTCCCTGTCAAGTGAATAAACCTATATTTAGTAAATTTCCGGTTAATTTTTACATATTTCTGTTAATTAATTCCAATAATTCCCATGGAAAGTTTCCAAATTTGAAAATCCCCAGAATTTTGCAACCCTATCACTGACCCATCAATCATGTCTGTTTATGTGGCTGGAATTTAAAATCAAATATATAAAACCATGACCCACTGCACTGTTAACAGATCAATTAAATTCACATCATGCACATGTCATAGTACACCCACTACACTCCCACAATGGCTGATGGCTAATGCAGGATTGAATTAGTGCTAGAAGCAATAATCTGAGTACCTCAGTATCTCAGTACCTTCAGTTCATGACTTCACCATCTGAATCAAGTTGGAATCTCCAAAGGAGTCCACACTTATCCATGCCAGGCCTACATCTGTTTATTACTGATATCCAGATTATTTGGATTGGAGTTAACAAAGTAGACTAAAATCCTTTAAGGGGTGTGTGTAAAAGATGTTGAATCAAACTTGGCTCACCAGCCTGAAACATAGAGCATTTGCAACAGAAAAGAGGATGCCAGTTGTGATTTACCTCCACCCATCTTACACAAAGAAATTGTGTGCAGCAATGACGAAAAAACTTCACAGAAAGTGACAAAGAACCTGCAGTCGGCAAACTAAAAGATGAACTCCCCTACGTTACATCTTTTATTCCTCTTTCTTCTTTTGCATTTGTGCTTTAAAAGATCCACAGACCCTCTGGGTTTGTTTGATGACATCTTTTTACGAGTGCTGATGTTAATTAGCTTAAAATGGTTAGAAAATAATTAACTCTCATAAGTATTAGAGCCACCAGTGTGTGAAATTACTGAGCACAGTTTGGTTTGTTTTCTCTACTAAATTGAGCAGAATTATTTTGTTTCTCTAAAGACTTTAAACATGAGGTACATGAAGACATGTGAATGTCTTAAACACAATCAGTATTATTTCATTTTACTAATACTGTGACCAGGATTATACAACTTATTTGAGGGTTTCCTTATCTTTCATTTTATTGATTAGTGTTTGTGTATAAAAAAAAAAAGGTCTGCTCAGTTACAAGCCCAAAACGTCCACGTTGCAGCCTCCAAACTGCCCTTCTTTGCACATAAACATTTTGTTCCTGGACTTTCTGAAATCTTTAGGAAACACAGACCTGCCTACTGACTTTGTTGGTTCATCCTCAGGCCTATATTTTACCCTTTTTTTGGCCAAGCTGGCCAATGAAAGCAGACTGGGTCCTCCAGAACAGAAGCCTAAAAGAAATGGTGCTAAAATATTGAGTTTTGTGCATATCGAGGCATTTATATATATATATTCTTTGCCACCCGGTAAACTAAAAATTATAGCTTGTTAATAAAAAATTCTCAAAAATTATGCCATCATATAAAACAAACTCATACCTCCGGGGCAAAGATCGTTAAATGATCTCCTCACAAACTGGCGTTTATAAAAGAAGAACCTCCAATGAGAATGTCAGCACCTCAAATATTCTACCAACCATGTATTTTCCAAGTTTCTCAGCAGTGTAATCCTGATAGGAAGTGAAAACAATAAGAGGATGGATAATTTACCATGAAACCCAAAATGCTAATTTCAAGGAGTTTGCTCAGGACGATGGTGGCTTCCTTTTTTTCTGATTTTTTAAACCTACAGAGGTGATAGCTTCTTACTTTTTTAAAATTCAGCCTTTCTTTTCTGTTTATGATTATACAGAACAGAAACCACTAAATAAAGTTGAAAAAACAGATTTCTGTCTCACTTTTGTAAATGGTACAATCATGTTTCTTCTTAACTATAATTTTTATTGTGCATATTTAGTTGTGCAAACAATGTCTTGATATAGAAATGACAAATTAGAGGAGTGACTACATCCATTCATTGTTAAAAATAGGAGTGGAAATAAGGTGTGTGCACTTCAACAATATCCAAGATATTGTAAAAGAGAAATTTCCACACTCACACTTTTATGAATCTGGCAAAAGTTAATAATTATGTGCAATTTTAGTCATCAGTCTAAGAGTTTTATGCATCCGACTGCTGGTTTGTACCTGGGTGAAATATGATTTAAGTCAATGACCAGGACATGCAATCTCTACACCTACTGTTTCTGACAAATAGACAGTCAATACATTGGCCATAAGAAATGCTAATTCATGCTTTCACATTTAACTTAACTTAACTTAACAGAAAATTCACGATTGTATTTATAATGTTCAAGCAGACAGCTTTTATCTTGACAGAATAAATTATTTTAATTGGATCTGCTAATGCAGATACGGTATGGCCTATTGTTGTGCCAGCTCACACAAGCTAGCTCAAAATAGCTGCTTTTGAAATCACTTGCTACTACCTTTGCATATTAGGTAGTGTGCAATCTGTAGTACATGCTGCGTACTGTGTTTATTGCTTGCATGTGGAGTGCAACATGCTAGCAATTAATTATGTAGCATGCTACTGCAATTTTAGCCTGATTTGGGTTTAGAAAAGGACAAGTAGGCTAAACAAGCAGTGTTACTTGCTTAATGCTTGTAGAGAACATTTAAAAATGTGCACCTTCGTGATGATACAGCTATTATAGTTTCTTACCTCGATAACACCTGGAAAAAAAACGAGACATGGCGAAAAAAAGAATTAACCAGTGTTCAAATAAAATACTATTATACAATAAACAAATAAGAGACAATTTGTGTTAATAATAAATTAACAAAAATTTTCAGTTATAAGACTACTGCGGTGCATTGCATTATGGGATACATTATACAAAATAGACTGGTTGGATATGTACTAAAATATTTTGCAAAATTAGTTCCGTTGCTGAGCTGCTAAGATGATTTTGTTTCCTCTTTAATGCTCTGCAACAGTTCCTATTTTACTGTTGGTGTTTTTTTTTTATTAAGTTATTATATGCATCCATCCATTGTCTATAGCACTTTAATCCAAGGATCAAGGGAGTTCTTAATCATCTGATTCTAGTGTAAAACATCTTCATACAAGCTACAACAGACATGCTGTTTTAATTCCATTTACTTCTCTGTGTGCACCATGTTTTCAGACTTTTGAAATCACCCAGCACCAAAACTGTTTTCTTAACATCTTTAATTATATCTGTGAGATCACTCCATCCAATTTCTAGTGTTCAACCCTTGTAGAGCAGTAGTTCATTGCCTGGAAGTCTCTCAGAGACTATATATATATATATATATATATAAAAAATTATGTTGCTTCACAGTCTTTGAAAGGTTTAGTTTATTTATAAGATATTTTTTCAAGTGAAGCATTTGAAAATTATTTATGCTACTGTGTGTAAATAATGGCTAAATTATCACACTGAAGCAGTCACATATGCCACATAATCAGGGGATATAGAGCATATAATCAAGCTGTGAATTTGTAATATGTGGTTGGTTTCCAGTGGAGCACCCGACTTCAAATCATATGAAGCACTCAGCCTTTAAAAATGTAACCTAAATGCTCAGTCTATTGCATTCACATTAAATTTTAACCAAACAAACATGTTGGCTCATATTTTAAGTTGTTTAAAAAAAAAAAAACAGATTAAGCCTTAGTGTTGATCCTTGGTTGAACCATGGAAACATCAGCCTAAAAATTGCTTTATTAACTACCTCCTGGTTTAGTAACTTTAGAGCTTAGGGTTTCTTTTGGGTAGTCTTTCAGCTGTCGAATCAAGACAGAGAGCAGCTTTGCAGATAAAAAGGCTAAACATGTAAATGTCATACCACATTTATGTCCCCCACCATCCATGAGATGATCAAATAAAAAGCTTGGCTTTAAACCCGCCTACTAAAGGCACCAAAACAGCTTCCATCACATATTAAAGTTTCATCAGTGTGTGTGTCTTCATGCTCTCGTTCGTCTTTGTCTTTTAATTTACCCACACACCATCTGGTTGAGTAATTTTTATCTCAAGGAGAACAGAGTGTCATCACCAACTGATGCACTGTTTATGTGGAAGTGTGTTTTTGTAGGAACTGCCCATGCTCGAGCTGCATTAGCACATGCATAAGATGCTATTAGATTAAGGTCTGTTAAAGTTGATTTAAATCAGACACACATCACATAAGACAAAAAAATAGTGCATTATAAACAGGAAAAAAACAACAACAAGATTTCTGTATTTGTTTCTAGTTACAAAATTAATGATATTCTACAAGTCTTTTGTTCATACCCTGAAAGCAGCACTTCTGAACTTTGTCCGATTTTATCAGTGAGGCGCCTGCTAACTCGGCATCCATCTTGTATCCTACCTGTACTCTGAGCTCTCTCCGGCACCTAAAAGTCAATCCAATGTTTATTCCTGTCTTATTTCTTGCTCTTTCCCTTGCTCTCTTTCTTTTTGTCTTCCTCTAATAACGGCTCTTGCGTTTTTTTTGATGAATCAGTGAGAGTTTGCATTCAAAATGGCCAGTGTGTTGAAATCCAGCTGCCAGCATGTGACACGGTGTACAAAGTGAAACTCAGCTTCAGATTAGTTTTGCATTCGCGACGCAGAAGCTATGGAGCATGATATGGATTTTTTTTCATATAACGTTGAAAACCCACACAGTTGTCTCCTTTTCAGAGTGATTCTCCACCATCATTTTCTTCGTATGTTTGTTTGCATTGCACGGGTTTATGTGCTTGCACCATGTCTTGTTCTCAGATTTTTCTGGCAGTGCTACAGCACCACTTGCAGGCCATGCAGATATGCCAAAGCATTTTCAGCGGTTTTGTATGAGCACACACATCTCTGGAAAAAATTCCATTTTTAAAGAAAAGCAAAATTTGTTCCTTCACCATGTGTGGATGTAGCCTAAATTTGAAAATGAAGTTTCTCTGTTTTTGATTCATTAGAAAATGGGAATAAGAAAAGATAAATTGAAACAGTGCTCCAGTGTGTCATGGTTTGAGGTGTTTTTCCATGAATAACATCTTTACATTCTCTTCCTGGTTTTTTTTCTCCTCCTGCATTTTACTGAGTTGTGCATCTTGTATTTGCTTCTCACTTATAATATTATTTAGTTAGTGTTTGCTTCATTTATTGACTTATTTCTTCTTGATCTTAGTGACTTGTTCTTAATTCCAGTCCCTGCTGTCTGTCAAAGGCACTCGATACCTTCAGTTATCTTTACCTGATCCCCAGCTTGCCATCTCACCACCTGATCACTCTTTCCAGTTCACTTGTATTCCCTATCTAATCACCTCCCCTAGTAAATGTTACACTTTCTTTGTTCTCTGACGGATCCTGATTAATAACCCCCTGTTACTCTTTGTTTCAGGAGTAACTTTAGTTTTTTTTGTTCCTGAGCTTCATGTTAGTTTTGGACTTAATAAATGTACTTTTGTTCCTTCACCTTACTGCTTAAGAGTTGTGCTTGCATTTAGAAACTTCGTCTAACTACAAATGTAATGTCCTAACATGGAGCAGTTTTGGACTATGTAATTTTTCCGGACACAGTAAGTGCGAGAAAACATAATGTTGGTAACTTTGCTGTGTTTTTTTGTCAGTATATTGTCCCTGGAGGTGTCTGTGGCCTGTTGTGGCTGTGCCCCACATGATCAGATCAGAATTCATCTTCAGTCCTTGTGTCCACACCTGTACTTTGCACTTTCTACTTGTGATTAGATCTCCCAGGACACATGTTAGTGCCAGGTCTGAAAAGTGCTAGTATTTGTAACGGACTGGCTCAGAGTTTGTGCCTGCAAAGACAAACTTCCAGTCTCTATTGTGTCATTTCTTTGAGTGGCTGTATTATTTGCACAGGGAGGCAGGCTATGAAATTGTTTACCATATAACTCATATGAATCTTGATCAAATGGTATCCTTAATTTTAGCGTAGATAGAGTCAGACTAAGAAGATCTCTTGGAAATTATTGAATTTGATGGTTATCCTTGTTTATTTGAGGCATGGCCTAGAGAAGAACTCCAAAAACAGGCTGAAACCAGAATTGCAGCAGCCAAAGGAGAAAAAAGACCAATAAACCACCATACAGTCCACAGCACGCTCTCTGCTCTTCAAGCAGTTCTGTTCTTAAAGAAAATGTTATCAGATATGATTCAGGCTTACGAAGAAAATCCGGAATCAGACTTTCTAAGAAAAAGTATCAAATTACACTTGAGTATTTTCTATAAGAACAACTATAGGACAACACAAGTAAAGGTAATCAGTTGAATCTGTAATATTTTTTCTCCCTGCTTCTTTCAGGTACTTACAGAGGAAGGTTTTGGTCCGATTACAACAGAAATTACTGAAGCCAAGCCGTTCTACTATGCTGAAGACTACCACCAACAATACCTGAGCAAAAACCCAGATGGATACTGTGGGCTGGGAGGGACGGGAGTCGCCTGTCCGATAGGACTTAAGAAGGCCCACAGAGCCAACAACAGCCAGGAATGATGTCATTATCTACAATAAAAATATTTTAAAATCAGAAAGCAGAAATGTTTGAGTTTTAAACATTTAAACTGATCAGATATTTTTCTCTAAGAATCTATTATGTGTTTGTTTTACATCAACCTGCCAATATTTAACCTGACCACGTGGTGTGTGAGGGTGTAGGTAAAACACACAGCTAAACCACGCAAAATGCAGTTAAAAGACGGAAAAGGCTGAAAATACTCTGTTTTCTGCTCATTGTTAATTAAAAGGCTTTAATTTATTGTCACATGCTGAGCAATTTCATATAAATGAAATCATGAGTAATGTACACCAATAAAATGGGCATGCAGGACCAAATCAATTGAAGTCTGTATCAGCACAAAAACTTACCTTAAAAGACATAAATTTAAGGCTCTGTGTGTGTGTAGAGATTCTTTAACGACTCTTAAGATTCACAGTCAAATTAGTTATGTTTGCAGTTTTAGGTTAAAATTGAGACTATTTTAGAGCTCTTTGCTTTGCAACTGATAAAACTGATGAAAAAATAAATCATCCTTTCAAATTATAAGTTTTGTGTCTTCTGTTTACTGACTTCCAGACAACATTACACTCTGTCTGAAAAAATGAAGAATTCAGACCTCTGAACAAAAATGGTTAATGGTGTGCAAAGATGCATGATGTCTGAGTATTTTCAGAGTTGAGATGTGGTTCACTCTAGGACATTAAAAAATAGTTAAGCTATGTGATGGCTTAGTTCCTTATACATCCATGAAAGATTTAAACATGAAGTTTTCTCATATCTGGAAAAATTCATTGTTTTAGACATGCTTGCACATGGTGAAGCAAATGAGAGCATGGAAAAGCTTGGAAGTTTATAACTTTTCACGTGTGGATGGGTGAAAGCAGTTGGGATTAAGATCTTTCATTACAAAGCTTGCATTGTTTCTGCTCCTGTAAGTACACATTTTGGTGTTTCTATAGCGACCGTGTGTCTGGTCTACTTAATTTGGTCCTACAAGGGTTGCAGTCCTGCAGGTTTTCAATGTATCCCTGCTCCAACACACCAATTAAAGATGTGCTCATAGTGTGAATAATTTTTAAGGACTATTATTAATCCTAAATTAAATAAATTAAACTCAAGTGACTTTTAATTATTTGTATGAAACTTGCAGCAGGTGAACAGGAGTTTTCATCAAAGGAATTAGTGTTTTTGCTTTGCTTCGTGTGTGTGTGTGTGTATGTTGTGTTTTAGGAGTTGTGATGTGAATGGCCTCTTTCCTCTGATCTTTGCCTGAAACGATGTTCCAGCTCCCTCCTCATCTGTAAGCGCTGTTAATCTCCAAGCATGTGTGTGTTATATACAGTATATGTGTGTGCTTTGATAGCACAACATGCAAACACACACACCAGCAGGAGGACTGTGTTTTTGGTGCCAGACCCTCTAAAACTTGGCATCAGCTGCACAAAGCAAAAGCAGGAAAAGATGAGTGTCTTTGGAAGTGGAGGAGTGCCACCTTGGATCTCTGCTGGGTTGGATCACCTCCATGAGGCAGGCTGCAGGAACACAGCTCGACCAGCTTTTTGGAAGCTGATTCTGACCACTATTTTTGGAAATGAGCTGTTAATGTCTGAGATTTTGTGCAGTCAGATGATAAATGTATGTTCAGTTTTGCACTTCTAATTTTTATTAAAGTTAAAATTGAATATAACAGAATAAGACGCTTTTAAAAAGGAATTTATTTTTTATTTTCCATTATTGCATTCAGAGAAAATGTAGTTTATGTATTGTTCACATAAGGATATAAAGAATAACAATATCTTAACTCATCTGAGTCACTTTATGTTCTTTGTTTCTATTTTCAGTTATACATAAAGCAACCACAATCAAAGCCTTATGCTCATTATTGTTTTGCATTTACTTTAAAAACAATCAAACAAAATGTAAAAATTGACATATTTAATTGATAAAATACTGATAATTTTTTGTCTCTTTATAATTATATCTGTAGCTAGATTATAGTCTTGATAAATGTAGGATTTCATGATAATAAAACTTAAGTTTAAACATTATTCTGTATTTCTGGATTATGACTGTTATTACAATTAACTATAAAAAGCTGAGAGCTGCTTTATTATTATAAAATTGCTGATTAAGTTTGCAAACAGAACCAGAATTTATGACCAGAAAAAATATCCTTCCTATCACACTGCCCATCACTATCAGTTCTTTTCCTTTCTTCCTTTAAACTTTACATTTTTGCTGGGTCACCCCTGATTTAAGTCCTGGACTATACTGCCACCCTGTGGTATTTCTGTAGTATTACCACAAGTAAACATGTAGCGCTTTATTCTTATTTCTACCTTCTTTGTCCCGCTTCCTGCTCTCCTCACACACCTGGGCCTCATCACTAATTACCACACCTGCACTCATTAAGTTATTTTCTTCCTCACTGTTTTTATTGTTCATTATTAAATCTTTAATTTTTTTTGTGTGAGCTGTTAGTTTGTGATCCCAATTCTTGGTCAAGCCCTTCAAGTTTTATTTGTACCCTATTTCTGGATAACTTGCTATTACAGTGTGTTTGGTTTGTTAAAGTAAAAGTTCATTTTTTTCTTTACTTGCCCCTTTCCCTGATGCTGCGATGGAGCATTTAGGTACTCTCATTTTATTAGACACCTGCATTTTAATGGTAAAACTTCAGCATTTGCTGCTTTTTAAATACCAAAAGTTAAAACTATTTTGGTAGTTTTATTTGTGCTTGGGTTAATTTTATTTGCATTTTAATCTTAAAACGTTTATGAGGGGACAAGAATAAAAACAAAACAAAATCCGCTCTTGCCTTTTAATCTGAAGTGTAGATGTAGTGTACATGTACAATGAACATTGAATATTCCGGTAAAACCAAATTTTGTACACATTTAGTCACACTTATTTTGTTGTCTACTTGATTTCAGAGGAAAAATTCAAAGGTTTAATTATTAATTCATTCATTATCTGCCGCTTAATCCATTGTGGGGCGCGGGTAAGCTGGGGCCTATCCCAGCAACAGGTGAGAGGCAGGGTACACCCTGAACAGGTCACCAGTCCATTGCAGGGCCAACACAAATAGGGACAAACAACTATTCACTCACACACTCACTCTTAGGGAGAATTTAGAGTCACCAATTAACCTAACATGCATGTCTTTGGACGGTGGGAGGAAGCCAGAGAACCTGGGGAGAATCCACGCATACACGCAAACTCCACACAGAAAGGCCACCAGCCCTTAAGGTGGCAAAATATTTTTTGATTAACAGTTTTGAATGTGTATCACTTGGGACAAAAACAATCGGAAAGTAAATAAAACTTTGACACAATTTTTCTTTTCTTTGAGGGAAAATTAAAATAATTTCTACTATGTTTTATATTTTTCTTCTGCCTGCAGATTATTTAATAGATCTAATAAAATCTAAAATGTTTCACAAAATGTGCAGGTGTCACACTAAAGAAATAAGTAAAGCAAAAGCTGTCAACTGTTTTAGTTTAGTTTCTTCAAAATGTTTAGGGACCTCTAATTTAAAGACTGTCTTTGCTGCTTTGTGTGTGTGTGTGTGATTTATCAAGCTTTAGAGCTTATATAAAGCAGAGCTAATTCAATCCATACAGGAGCGGAGCTAATGGGGTGACCAAGGTGCCACTGGTCACCATTTCTGATTGTGTGCCACCTCAGCTGATTGACAGGTCACTGGAGGATGACAGGAATGTCTTTCCAGACACACACGCACGCACGCACACAAGAAAGAACTGAGTTAAAAGTCTAAATTAGAAATACCAGCAACATAAATAAGCCTTGATGTTTATCTCATGTCACAAAATCACAAAAAGTTAGGGATATTCAGTCTTTGTATGATGCCAGAATTTACCAAACACACATCATAACCTTTCCAGATGAACTTGATTTGGCTTTCTCTAAACCTTTGAATACACGTGCACAATTTTTTAGCATTTATTGTACAACCGGCTGTTGTCCAACAAGATATTTAACCACATTTACACACACACAAAAGTTTCTGAATCATGAATCAGTCACTAAATATTCTGGTTCAAGCTTGTATTTAAACGATCCTCCTTTACATTTGGCATAAGACCAAGACGACACCTAATACATGAGAAACTAATGAGACATCGGCAACTATATGTTGATTGACTGATTTGAGATATTCTGCTTAAATACCCTAAATTCATGGCATAATATCCATGTAGCATGAACTCTTTCAATTTTCTGTAAATTCCACCTGAAGGTTGAGTAGCCCCCACTTTTTGTGAGCAATGCATGTAAAGCAGTTACAGAAATTTAAAAGAACACTGCCTTAAGGACTGAATTATCAGAAAATGGTTTGATGATGTTTATTTTTATCTTCAAGTTTGTGAAATGTTTAAACTCATCCATGGAACAGGTTTCCGTTTTCTGTGGCACAAAGTTACAGGAGAAAATAGAAATGAAAGTTAATGTGTCTGTATTTACAAACGGGATGTGCTTATTGCATGTCCGCCTAGTACAAGAAGAATCCTAATGGTTACTTATCTACACATCTTTTTGTACTTCCTTTTGCTATGAAACGTTACAGGTTAATCATCTTCTCTCATATGCATATATGAAAAAATATCTGGAATCATTCAAGAAACTCCCATCAGCATTTCTAAGTAAAAGCAATGTTTCAATGACAATGTTGGATCAGAATTAGCTGTTATGGTCAGTGGTGCAAGACGCTACATGTGTAGCTTCTGAACATGTTTTGTTTCAGAAGGATTGTGGTTATGCAGTCAAGCACTATTACGTCATGTCTGAGACAGCTGTAAGATCTGGCGGCACAGAAGTGTAGAAGTAAATGTGAAACAGGAATTAAAGTTCATGTTTGCGTTTTGAATCATTAGCCTGCTGGGTTTTAGTGCTGGTGTTTGTCAGTGATAACAAAAGAGATGAGGAAAGAGAGGGGTAGAGGTTACCTTAATGTTTGACTTGAAGGAAGCAATCTGTTTAAACTACAAAGAGTTTTCTCTGCAAAAGGTCAACCATGCTGCTTTAGTTTGGATTTAGTCAATGTTCATAATTTTTTATTTTATTTTTATGAATGTGTAAAAAGCTTTTTGCCAACTAACTACACATTTATAAGTATTTCCTCACTATCTTCCTCTACTCTGCAGTTTATTCACTAACAATGAAAAACTACTAAACTGAATGTTCCTGTTGTGGTAAGAGCAGGTGTCTTCCAACCGGAAGGTTGGTGGATCAATTCCAGGCTCAAAGACACTTAATCCCACATTGCCTTTTGAGGTATGAGTGTGTGTGAATGGGTGAATGTGGCAAGTTGCGCAAAGCACTGTACAAGTACAGGTCCATTTACCTCATAATTTTTCTAATCTGATCACATATTTCTAACATGCTTAATCACATTACAGACCTCTTTGTTTCATGCTTCTTGTGATGTAGAAATTAAACACAAGAATGAGATAAACGTGGCCCTTTTTATCCCATGAAACTACACCCAGGGCTCATCACTCCCCTCAGACCCGACTATGTGGACAGTGAGTAACCGAAGAGGGAGATCAGAAAAGCTCACCAGGTCATTCTGCAAACCTGAACGTTTTCAGACATGTTCTGGTAGAGCTGCACGTTAGAGCATGAATGATCATGAAAAAAAAATACTCTTTTTTTTTTAAAAAAAAGAAAGAAAACTAAACAATTTTGAGCAGTTAATCCATTCTTGTATCCCTCTGTGCTAATATGATTAAAAAAGAAAAAGAAAAAAGTCAAAATAAACTAATGTAAATAAAGTAGGTAATTCTCTTACACACTTTTCTCTTTCATCTTTGTATGTAATTTCTGCTCATGTTGCTGAGTTGGACTGCATGGTGGTTAGCAACGACACCTCTCAGTAGGATGGTTCCCAGTTCGAGCCTCTGCTTAGTCTTTTCTGCGTGGAATCTGCATGTTCTCGCTTTAGGTGGCGTTTTCTTTGGTGGCTAAACAGGTCCATTGGTGTCTAAATTCTTTCTAGGTGGGTGCATGATTGCTTGTTTGTCTGTGTTGACCCTGCGATGGACTGGCGACTGGTCCAGGTTGTACCCTGCCTCTTGGCAGGAACCTCCTGAGATACGCTCCAACCCCTCTGCAATTCTGTAGTGGATAGCCAGTGTATGGATGTTGATTCATTCTGATTTCATTAAAGACATGTCCTTTTATGAATTCAGAATGAATCAACATCCAATGACGTGGCTATTGGACACCAAGTCATACGTGTGTTACTGTTCTTCACTTTTGTAGTTTCATGTGTCATATTTGGTATTTCCTCTCAAAGGATGACACCCTGTCATGTAATATATCTTAACATAACCAAATACATGTTTTTCTTATTATAATTATGTCAAATTTGTAAAGTTGACTCCTGACTAAGGGTCTGAAGTGGTATTCAATTTGTATACACTGTCATGAAATCAGATTCAGAGAGGTTGTTGAAAACAACCTGCTAAAAAGTGCTGAAGCCGAGTTGGGATCACCTGTCAGTTTGACAACCAGCCAAAACAAGCAGATGTGAGTTTCTGGCCTCTGGGGCCCACCTTTTAACTTCACACAACTTTTATTGAGAAACCTGAAAGTGTCAGAGCAGACGTTTCCCATTTAAATCATAAATGCTTGAGATGATCTGCAAACAAGATTAAACCAAATTCTTATATACAGGTGCACAAAGCTTGTAGAGTCTAATCTTTGTAAGCTTGTCTAACAGAATTTGAATCAATTTGTTAATGAGAAATTCCAGATTTAAATACGTTACAAATTCTTTTTAAGAGCATTTTTTTATTACTTTGCCATCATGGGTTATTGAGTTTTGATTTTAATAATTTGAATTTAAATGCACATATTTTGATTGTGCATTTTTATTTTTCACCCAGACGTTCATGCATAATTTCCCTTAAAACCCCATCTTTGCTTTCCTCCAAACATGCAACTATATACGTATGCGAATGATGGTTAACATGGACAACCACTTGAGGAATTTCACATTTCACGTTTTTTTCTCCCTGTTCTGTTAGAGAAGCGGCTTCAGCCGACACTTTCCAAACAACTTCTTCTGTAAGTCATGAAACCAGGAGTCATCTTGCCTTATTATAAAGCTAAAGTCAAAGCTCTCAGTTTGAAAAAGAAAGAAATAAACATCTACAGGCTACTCAGTCAGTTGAGCCTCTCTATAAACCACGCCTCCAGCTGACTAGAAATTCTGCTGAAAGATCGGTGGTTGCTTCAGACAAGGAGACCACACAGGCAGACCCAGGCTGTTTTCTCTTTATGCTTCTATGTTCCTGTGGATGATGTGATTTCTCTGTATGTTTTGTCTCCACAATCAATGTTAGGCTCTCCAAAATGGGTAGCTGAATTTGTTGGATTAGAGTGAGAGGAGGAATCTGCTTCTAAGAGAGGATTCAAAGCACAAGATGGAGGTTTCAACTTTATGATGTCAGTGAAAATACTACACTTCGCTTTCCTATTACAGTGTTACATACAAACTACTTTGACTACAGCATCTGAAGAGTCCAACACAGTTATGGCAAGCCAAGAAGAAAGTTTGACAAATAGATCAATTGACCACTGCAAAACACCAACTACAGTCACATATCAAACCCTCTCCTGGCTGATGCTTGGAGAATTCATGCTGGGTCTACCTCTCAACCTGTCCGTTCTTTACATCTTCATCTTCAGGTAAGAGAAAACAGCCTTACAAACACACACACACATGCACACACTTTCTGTCACTGCACTGTTCTGTTTCCTGAAAGCACTTTAAAATGTGGTGCCATTGAGATGTGGAAAACAGTGATAAGCTGAAAAGTGGGAACTTCCTGTCAAAAATTTATCTTAATTTAATTTTGTTTTAATGAGATCAAGTCAAGGAGGTGAAACGTTGATAGAACAAACAATCAGAATTCCTTGACCTACAAGGAATATTTTCAAAAAACCTAGAAACTTATTTTCTACTTTGGAATCTTAAAAAAAATAAATAAAAAAGCCATATAACGTTTATTTCACCGAAGAAAGAGATACAGCGTTATTCTGTTTCATTCATTGGCAGGTTGGCAAAATCAAGAAAAGTCTCACTGAACTGTGCTGATGAAAGTTGGTAGCTGAAATGATCCTTAGCTGAGCCAAATTCCTGTTTAAAACAAGAAGAAATTTGTAAAACAGTCCATTTTAGCTTTAAAATGGGAAAAATGGGAACATATTTGCTCATTTAGGTTAAAAACAAGAAGAAGAAAAAAAAGGCAAGCTGCAAACTGAAGAAATTTGCTTTCTTGTCTTGTTGACATTGAGAATTATGTTTATATTGGTGCAAAGCATTTTCTTTGGTACTACTGCATATACCAGCACTGAAACTAGCTGTGCAAAAAGAAAAGGCAGAGCAAATTAGATACTTAAGTGATAAATGAATAAATAAATAAAACATAAAGAAATGAATGCACTCATAAGATTTTGCCAGTGAGTCCCCACTTAATCATTCTTTCTACAACAGTAACCAAACTGCACCGGTTTGAGTAAATTGCAGCACCAGGATGTGCAGATATTCTGTAGACTTCTCAGTTAAAATATTCAGATAAAATCAATAATTAAAGTTACATTTTTTTCTGAACGGTTTTCTGAATTATTTCCTCCCCAGATTCAAATTCTGGAAGAATAAAAGCATCTTCCTGTTCAACATAGTTGTTGCTGATTTTTTGCTAGTGGTCTGCCTTCCGGTCAAGATCTACCATTACCAGCACAACATGAGGCGCAGCGAAGATGACGTAGTTTGTAAGATGATGCTCTTCATGCTTTTTCTCAACCGAGGAGCCAGTATTGCCTTCCTCGTGGCCCTGTCCCTCGATCGCTACTTTAATGTAGTCCATCTCGGGAGGAGAAACTGTGTCAAAGTGTTGAAGAAATCCCCTCAGATCTCTGTGGTCATCTGGCTCCTTCTGCTGCCGCTCACCATCCCAACCATGGTCAAGACCTTCGAGTGCTGCAACAGCCACGGCCGGCAAGTGGAGACCCCGTCTCATGATGTCACAGATACCTTTAGAGAGGTACTGTTTGGTTTCTTTACTTTTACATCAAATTGGCTCCAAAATATCTACTTATAACACAAAAAATTAAAGACAGCCTTTCGGGTCATTTAGTCATAATTGTGAGCAAAGGCTCCAACTTCTAAAATATTGCTTATGCAGGTTGCAGGAAAAGAAATATGACATCAATGTCTCCACACTGACAAGTTTTTCCTCTTAGAAGCCACAAAACCTACATTAGGTTGTGTAAATAAATAATATTTATCCACCCAAATCTTTGTTAGCACGACTGGAGGAATATAATTAAGCAATAGGATGAAAGCTGCAGCCACAACAAACAATGCAAATGAAACCATCCCTTTTTTAAAACAGCACATTCCAGCATTTGCTGCTTTAAAACTTCAGTAAACTTTTCAACATTAATGCTGCCATCACATCAATGTGAATGAGGCTTGCCAGGGGCACTGATTCAACCCCATACCGTCACAGAACCTGGCTTTTGGACTTGTTGCTGATAAACAGACAATGGTGATTTACTTCTTAGGTTTAGGGCAGGACAATCCTTGTCCTCAGGGACCACTGCCCCGCCTGTTGTAGAGGTGTCTACAGTATACTTTGACACACCTGACTCAAATGAATGGCTCATTGGCTTGCAAGTACTTGATTCAGTTAATCTTCATCTGCATGTGCTGGAGTTGGAAAGAACTTAAACATGCAGGTCAAAGGTTCTAGGGGACCAGGATTGAGAAACACTGGTCTAGAGCAAGGGTAGGCAGGTTCAGTTCTCAAGGGCCCCCATCCCTCAAGTTTTAAATGTTTCCAGTTTCAACACACCTGATTTAAATAAAATGGATCCAACAGTTTGTTGCAAAGGTCTGTACAATGACCTGTTAATTTGAATCAGGTGCGTTGAAACAGGGAAACATCCAGCTGGAGTTGCCCATCCCTAATTTCCTAATAATCCCTAATGATTGGTATGTGTGATGGTCTTGAAGCCTTGAGAGGTTGACATCACCTAAAGCTCTTTCACAGTGAAGTTTAACTCTTCCTTACATGTGTGGTTAATGACTGATTGTTCTACATGCAGTACCATCCGCAGGATCAAAGATCATGATGCCCCGTTTAGGATTGTGGCGTCACCTTAATGCACTGGAATCTCTCCAGATTACTGAATGGTTTAAGGATAATATTCTATGTAGATGGAAAACATACCCATTCTTTCTAGCCTCTCTTTTGGGAACATTTAAGTTATTTTCTTACATGGTTGCTTAAAAAGACAAAGTCTTTACTAATCTCTAATCTTTTAGGATTTAACTCTACATGTACGCAAGCCATAAATGGCATTTTGCTTCTTTTGGATTGTCTTTCAGGCATCCACTCTAAAAACTGGATGTATTTTGGAACAATTGAAATATGAACATTGCATATTTTGGATTCATAAGGTGTAAAAACAATACAAGGTAAAGCAAATGCAAGAACTACTGCCCTATTTTTATTTTCCATACAGTCCTTTTTGTTGTTTGCCGCCTTGTATAAAGAACCGTGCAGGTAGAAGATGTGCAAGTTTATTGTGCAACTCAGCATTCCAACATTTAACTAGACCACCAGAAATTTACATAACCTCACTGACTTCGAAGACAGCCTGCCATTCATGTTGTTAAGTATTACCTGAGATGGTAATTCTTTCCACATCTTTAACTAGCAGATCGCCACAGACAATGCAAGTACACGTGCTGGCAGAGGAGTTGACTTGGGTTTCTCTCACTTGTGAGTCATTTAATAGAGCAGTCATGCTATATGCCATCAGCTACTATTTTTAAATTTATCGCCTATTGATTAATCAGCAAAAAAATAAATAAATAAAAAAGCTATTTGTCCCATGGTCTCAAATATAATTTTCTGACTTTAATTTTTGGAATGAAATTAAAAGTTTTGCCTGTATACTGCATGCATTCTATATGAATTAAATAAAATTCATAAATGAGCAATAAACAGCAAAGTACTGTCTAATTGAGAGGTTTTCTGCAGACGTTCTGCTATGATGCTTATTGTGGCTTCTTTATTTTTACCCCCCCAGTTAGTGTTCTTCAGTCAAATCATCTTTCCCTTCATCATCCTCGTCTACTGCACGATACGGATCGTGAACCGGCTGAAGAAGAAGACGGTGGGGGAACAACCCAAACTGAGGAGAGTTGTGTTTGTTGTCATGTCGGTTGTCATCGTCTTCTCCATCTGCTTCCTGCCTTGTGCAATAGCCAGAGCAGTTCTTCTGAGCGTGCGGCTTACAGGGTGGGAAGAAGCAGAAAATGTAGCAGTTCAGGTGTACGACAGCCTCATGGTTTTGTCCTACACAGACTGCCTTCTGGACCCGCTGGTTTACTGCTTCTGTCATTCAGGGTTTAAAGATGCGTACTTATCCACCTTCTGTCCACCATTTCTCAAAAGGAGAATGTTGATGTCTAACCACAGCGTAGGACCTGCAATGACTGCAACAAAAACCACCGCCATGCTCATAATAGAGAAATGATTTGGGCATTTCTCCTTTTTGTAGTTTTTTCTGTGCCCATGATACTGCTCAGCTGTGTATATAACAGCCATTGTATCACCCACACAGGCGTTTTGATCTACCCCATATAAAATGTGCTTCAGAAAATGCCATTAAATGCTCTTTAGATTAAAGGCAGCAAACAATGACCATAAACAGTAATGGGACTGTTAAAAGTAGTGCAAATGTAGCTAAAAGATGACCCTAGTTTAAATTGCAAAATGCCTCGTTTAAGAAGCTGCCTGTTGAACATTCCCTGCACATTTTAAATGTGAAATGCATGATATATGATTAGTAACTCATACCTTTCCCTGCACATGTGGCTTCTTATGTGCCTGATGTCTGATCTATTGTAAAACTCAATATGCATTTGTAAAGTAAAAACAAAAGCTTATAGTGTAAATATGTATATCAGAACATTTTATTTATATTGTTTTTCAAGCAAAGTGCAGTTGTGCATGTTGACTTTAATAAAGTATTCCAAAGCTGAGAATACTTTTTAAGACTTAATGTGAATTTTATCCCCCCGTGTTTTGCAAAGCTTTTTTTCACCACTGTGTTATACATCTTGTCCATCAGCAGTACCTGAGACCTTCTACAGGATTGAAAACTTGCATAACGTACACAAACCCTGCTGTTTTTTAGATTCATTTCTTTCCATTTGTGTTGGCGTTGTCAGTTTAAAACTGGAGAGTGACTGATTGTTTCTTCAGACTTGCATGCCTGTTTATGGAAAAGACCTTGAAAAAATCTTAAAATTAAAACTTTATACATTACGTATACATTTGTATTCTTGCATTGTTCAAACTGGATGACATGTGTAAGCAGGATATGGACTTAAATCTCTGTTTATTGCTGCTGTAAATACACAGCATGCATTTACTTCTGAACCACTATCCCTGTCCCCCCTCCATCCACACACAAGAAGCAATTCCTCCATATCCTCTTAATGATCCTGTCCTTGCACTGTCCAAATATTGATACAACTGTTCAGACTTGAAGCTCAAATTTCTACCCTTTACAGGAAGGTGCTAGTTTTTTTCTGGTTATGTCATGTGCAACGGGTCATTTTGAAGCAGCACATTTCCACTTAGGCAAAGTTTATCCTTGTTGAAAATTCAGAACAGCATTCAAGATGTGTGCACTTTGGGCTGGCAGCCTCTAAGCTGTGATAGCATTAACAACAGAGAAAAGCAGCATGAAAACATACAAACCTTAAAGATAACAAAAAGACTCAATTATTGCATTATTGCTTATGCTGTCTTTGCAGCGTGGCTCCATGCCCCGTCTGCTGCTTAAAAGCCTGTAATGGTTTAATGGTTCCACCCAAGCCTAAAAGCAGTTTGTTGAGATACATACTTGGAAATTTGAGAAATTATTGTAGGAAGAGAAAGTAGTACTGATTCTGCCTGGATAAAAATCTCTTACATCTAATCTGGTTTTTCAAAGTTCAAGAAATTGAAAAAAAACAAAAACATCTCACTGCTGAGACATTTTTTTTCTCTGAATGTATTAAAAGCTGTTGACTGAAACAAACCTGTTTCTTAGAGAAACTCTCTGTTCCTGTGGAATGTTATGGATCTTAATTTGCATCTGAATGATCTGGAGCTTGCGGAGTGTGAAACAGAGGCGTATAATCCAGCAACTGTGTCTGGTAGGGTGGACTGCTTTAATATGATGTTTAATATGTCAAATGTTGTTTATATATATCAAAACAACCAACGTGTTGATATCCACTTGCTAGCATTAGACAGTGCATAAAACTAAACTCAACTGCAACTTCACGCTGCGTCCCAGAAGCAAGTGTGGTTTTCTCAACCTCAGGACACTGCTGGGCAGCAATGGCTCCGGAAATGTTCATATTAAATGTTACTGTGCTGTCAAACAAGTCAGGAACACTATGTAACTCCATGTTTTAGGGCCGGACAGTTACATAGTGCGACCTTAAAGGATTACTTATTAGGAAGCCACTAAAGAACTCACTTCAAACTATGATGGTGCTGATCTCTCTCTCTCTCTTTCTCTCTCTCTCTGTGTACAGCACTTTGGTCATCTTTATTTTCAAATATACTTTGTATTATTTATTTTCATATTTTAAATATACTACAGACGTATCCTGAGCAGACGCACAAATAGGGATGTGTAACACCTGCTAATATATTTTCAGTTCAAGCTGATAAAAGAAGTTCAGCTTGTGCATTGATATTGTATTTAATGGTGATGACAGAACACATAAGAAATGTATTCTAATTTATTTCCGTGTTTCAGTTGATAGCCAGTTTTACACTCTTTAATCTTGAGAATTACATTATGAGATTAAGGAAAGTAAAAGAGGGCTAGTTCACTGATGAAAAGACATGCATGTGAGGTCAGCCACTGCAGGAGAACAGTTTAATATGCAAACTAAACTAAACTTGGTTAATGTGCAGGTCAGTATGGTATATACCTGTATTCTGTACAGAGTTGTCAGTGATCAGTAAACCTCAGATCTTTCTTATTCATTAGTATCTTTATATTTAAAGCACCTGTAGTAATAGAAAAGAACATCAACACCTTGTTTTTTTTGTCTTTTGTTTTTACTCTAAGGTAACATGGAATGCATTTCTTTTGAATCTATGATAACCAGTATGTCATATAAAGCTGACAAGTTGCATTGTCGGTGGTTTGAAAACACCTTGTGTTTCCTCTGAGACACATTGGCTCTCAGAAACGGAACCTAACATTAAGATCTTATCTCCCCTATCTTTCTCACTGTCTCTTTTAATTGGAAACTGAAAAATTTCCTTCTGTCAACCCTCGCAGAGAATCAGTATAATTAATGAGCTGTCAGTGACCAAATAAAAGATTTGGTAATTTGGTAACAGCTGAAGTGCTTCCTATGGCTGCGGCTACTCAGTTTTCTAAATTTACTACAAGAAAAGTTGTATAAGGTCTGTTAGTATTACGGAATATGACACAGTGACTTAAATGACTGTCAGGGATGTTACGACCCCAGGCCTGTTCGCCTGTTGCCGTTTATGCTGATGCTGCTGTGCGGGAACGACTCAACAATTGGCTGCCAGCTCCACCCCAGGTCTCCTCCCTCCAACGTCCAGATTGGTCGCTTGCTGTCTCGGACGCCTCCAGACTGACAACCCGGAAGGACTCAGCTCCCATAAATACCTTGGAGAAACCACCTGTCAGGGCGGCTGGGTGTACTCTGGACACACAGTTCGCCTGGGTGGCATTGCTCTTGCTTAGTAAATGGTGATTGATTGTTAAAACTGTAGAAATTGTATTTGTTCGTGCTCAGCTTTTCAGATTGATTTCGGTTCTGGTGAAGAGACTCTCCTGATTATTTGCTTTGACAGCATTTGTCCAGCAGTTCTTTTTTGAGGCTGTGATATTTCAGATAAGTAAATTTACGCTTTCTTTAGGGGACTCTCTTGAGTTGTTTAATGTGTTTGTTTAAGATTGTAAAGTCCCAGAACTTATCTGGTTGATTTTTGATTTGCATTATTTATTGTGGTTAACTTTATGCCTGAGGAAAGGACACCTTTTGTTTGAGTTTTGTTTATTGATACTGCTGGATTTTCTTTTACTTTCTTTTATGGGAACCTATTTCTATTATCTATACAGATCCCGACGTGTTTTTGATATCTTGGTTTGTTTTATTTTGGTTACGGAATAAAATTGTTATTCCTTTTACAATGCCGAACTCCGGGTTTTTGTCTGTTTGTTACTTATACCTGGTCCCTAGCCAAAGGGAACGTAACAAGGGAGATAAAATTGGACAATCCTCTTCTTTGTGCTAAGACATTTTTGTTTCCTATATTATCAACTATTTTGTTTTATGACTCTTTACTCTGGGTTTCTTACATGTAACTTACATTTACGCTTAATAAACGGGGAGTAAATCTAAAGCAACCTTAGCTCTATATGATCATGTAATCACACAGAACTCCGTAGCTGCAACAGGTAGCCTTTACAGTATGTATAAGATAATGATGTATTGTCATAATGCAGCAAAATAATGGACCCAAGGAGCGGACAGACCACAATAATGGCATTCAATATGAATTTATTGAACCCAGCAGGCAGGTATGGCGGAGCAGAGAGTGGAGGAGCCTAGTTCTGCAGAGAAGGAGAGGCAAAGTTAGACAAGTCCAAAAAATGAACCAGAACAGTCAGAAAGTTGGAATAATGAATGAACTTGTCCTACTTGTTTCCTAAGAGAGCCAAAGAGGCAGAGGACTATGCAGCTAACCAGCAGGTGATGAGAAGGCAGACAAATCCTTCTGGGCAGGTGGAGACAGGTCGGGCCAGAAATCCTGAGGCGACATAGAGCGAAAACTTCAGCAGGCTCAGTTTCTTGGTAGCAATCCCCAGGCAGTGCAGAAGATCCGCTATCTGGCAGGGAACTGCTGCCTCCTGCCGATAGATAAACCTGACTGCTAATTGCTAGATACACTGCACAACCAAGTAGGACACCCTGCCCAACACTACACCTACGGCTGAAAACAAAGTTTATAAAGATTTACAGCCCAGCCCAGAAGCATAATTGGTGCTTTAGTGGTATATTTAAGGTCATTGTCTTGATGAAAGGTAAACCTCCATCTCTCAATTTTCTGGTGTACTTGAAAAAGTTTCCTCAACAATTTTCCTGTATTTAATACCATCAATTATTCCCTCAGATCTGATTTCCCAGTCCATCCTGAGGAAAACTGTGCAAAGGAGTTGGTCGCCCAGGAGAAAGATTTTTTTTCCCGGTTGTGCTACTCCCCGCGCCCCTCTCCTCCCCCGCCACCACACACAGGGCACTGTGGGGCAGGCGGAGATGGTGGGCTTGGCTGAGGGGTACCCAGTTGTGGGATCCCTCGGCGGACCCCTGCGACTGCCTCCCCCACTAAATTTTAATCACAACTTAGACACCAATATAAATTTAGAGCCTCGTGGGGACGGGCACACGGGCTGTGGGTGGGCAGACAGGAGCTAAAGAGGTGGCCCTTTCCCCATCACCTCCCATTGTGACCTCTCTCCCCCCGATTTCATTTACACTTTAGACATCACAACCACATTTAACACCACAGCACTACACACATAACACACACACTCACACACACTCGTGTCCTGGAACTTGCTCGGGGCCACGTGGAGTGGATGTTCGGTACCTGCCGGGAGTCCTATGTGGGGTGCTGCCGTTTGCCTGGGGAGCAGTCCTTGGTGCCGCATTGAGGGGCTGGTAAGGCCCCTAGAGGATGTGGAGAGGGTCTAGGCCCGCCTTCCCTTGGCCTGTCTGGGCTGCCTCTGGTGGAGGGGGGGGGGGGAGAGTCGATGGGGAGAGCTGGCAGGGAGAGGTTAATGGATCAATCACACGGACGTTCTTTCCTTCTTTTTCCAACATAGCAGCAGCAGCAAGGGCTTCGTGCAAAGTGACACCAGCTCCAACCAAAGTCACCTGATCACTGTCAGACTTGCGTACCACCTTGGCTACTCCAAGAGCCGTGTTTTATTTCGATTTTTCATTATTGTTAATATTGTTTTTTAATGTGCTTCAGACCTTTAAAAACTACACAAAACTGTTTGGAAATACTAAAGACAGTTAAATCACTAGAAACAACTCTCATGTCACACATTACTGTAAGTGTGTTTGCTTAATGGCATGAGAATAGGGTGGAAATCAGATTTCAGCACATGGCTATAGTTTCATAATGACAACGGTTTACCAATTGGAAAAGCAAAATTTGAAATGATAAAAAGAAAGGATATGCACAGTTCTGCTTTTGTGGATGCACACAGATATACAGTAAGCATCTTTTCCAGGCCTATTGAGGTTTTCTTCTTCTTTTGTTTCTTTGTGGTCACTTTGTTTTGGGGATAATAGCTACTTTTAATAATAGCTGTTTTTTGTCATAGGTAATTTGCAGTTTGTGCTATTATATTTCCTTACAACCTACATAGTGGATTAAACTAATCCATCTGCATACTCACTTTATCCCAGAACAGAAATTTGAGTATATGTTAAATGCACTGACTCAGGAATCTGTAAAAACAATTTCTTTGCTAAAGCAAATGCACCACAAAAAAAAAAAGAAAAAAAATTAAAATGTATATTTGAGCAATGACACATTAAAATATTCAGCCTAGGGGGCTGAAAAACGGGTTTACTGGTTTAGCTGGCTATGTTTTCTGTTCCAAAATGGCTAATCTAGGTAAGTTAATACAGAAACATATGATGTAAACATAGTCTAGGGGGTAGGTTTTGTTCAGGCTATGCATGGAAAACTGGATAACATATATCCAGCATCACGGCAATGTGATCAAATCTGTCAAAACCCCTTTGACTTAAAGAAATAAACAAGTTCATTTTCAATATTTTTTATTTTAGTTTTTGTTTGGAAACTTCCTCACTGCGTGATTTATTGCCTGAAAAGAGAGGTGCTTCGTTATGCAGTGTCATCATTCACTCACCTATGTCTTCATGGATTTCTTATCTTTAGTTTTAAGTATTCCATTTCCAGGTCTGCCTTTGTGATCTGGCGCTGTAGGTGTACTTCATAGAGTTACTTTGCAGTCGTCTGGGCCTGGTTCTAATGATGTAACCCTCCTGGGATGCCGCTCATCATCAGGCGGTCCTGGTTGATGCTCACCGCGAGCTCCTCCACAGGCACAAGTGGTTGTACCTGTCTTCTATCCCTTTGATGTCTTCTTATTGGCTGTGAAATAGGTCTACCCCTTTGTGCTGAGCCTACAGCAAAATGGAAATCAATGGCTATTGGAGGAATTTTCTTAATTTATCTGTATATAATATAATATAATATAATATAATATAATATAATATAATATAATATAATATAATATAATATAATATAATAT
>JBAMHW010000025.1:21922108-21938506 GCA_037177495.1 Rhadinocentrus ornatus
CAGGTCTTTGAGGGTCAGAATTCTAGCTGATAGACAGGTGTTCAAATACTTATTTGCAGCTGTATCATACAAATAAAGTGTTAAAAATTCATACATTGTGATTTTAGGATTATTAGTTTTTGATTATGTCTCTCACAGCCTTTTACTACTTTTGATGCTTTTTGCACCATCTATAATGCTTTTAATGTTTTAGGTCTTAAAGGATTTATGAATTAGGCTTAAAAGTTTCTAGTGTCCGGCCTATGAGCTTAAGCGGACCAGTTTTGAATTTCACAAGTTTTGCTCTGTTTCTAATGTTTTACACACTCCAGTACACACAATGAAAGGCCCATACAGAGATCCAGAATCAGAATGAAGACTTTTACCTAGATCCGCTGCCAAGAGCAGACTTACACTAACATTCCTCTTCTGTTTCATACAGGCTCCCCCTTTGTGAGTTGTATCACTTATACTCCTGCAACAGGAGACCAAAGAAAAGGAAACGTTATGCAGATGCAAGAAAAACCTATCATTTGGAAGAGGGAAAGTGATAAAGTGGGCCAGTCACTCTCTGACCCAGTCAGATAACTGTCTGCTATTGTAAATCAATCAGAGAGAAAAATAATGAGGGTGATGAAACTTCAGCAAATATTGTTTTTGAAGAAAAGATGAAGTTCAAAGCAATCAAGCCAAATATGAACTCATCTTGCTCAGAAGAAGAATTACGATGTCTTCAGTCTTTAGTAAAATCCCAACATGTAGTTAAATTGATTTTAGAGCAGCATCTCTATAATCCCATCTTTCCAGGGGACAAGTGTGTCCTCCAGAGCCTGGAGAAATCAGGAAGTTATTGTTAGTTTCAGATAGCGAATGTCAACACTGAGAGTCTCAAACTTGGACATGGAAACCCGATCCATCGGCTGTGATGAAACAAAAACACAACTTTTTCTCTGTCAGAGCAGAAAGTCAGGACCACGAAGCAACCCAGGCTAAGATGGGCTCAGAGGTCAAAAGCAAGCTGGAACAACAGCGGCCTTTTGTCATAGCGTGCCAAAGAACACAAGTCAGGCCTTAACACCTCTGAAGCCCAGTACAGTTCCCATGCATTCCACTACACAGCCGATGCTAGCAGCAGCGAAGATGATGATAACACATGCTTCCAGTGTCACCAGTTTCCCAAGCTCCCTACTCTTCCTCCTACCTCTGTCTCTATGATTCCCATTTAAACTGATCAGTGGGTAATTATAACTGTGGTTCTCCCAGTGAAGCTGAGGAGGGCAGGACGATCCTGGACATCCAGAAATTGAAAAGGAATTGGGATTTGGGTCCAGAGAAGGGTTTCAGCAGATGTCCTCCCTCTTCTAGCTCCAACACTGACGATCAAAGCATAATAAGTAAATTTTTTTGTGTTCTTGAGCTAACGATGACCATTTTCTCGTGAAAACCTGATAATTTATCTTGCTGTCTTGAGAAAACAAAGTCTGTCTCACTATAATAAACTCCTCCCTGGTGTCCGGTCATGTCCCTGTTTGTTTTTAAAATTCTGTCATTCAACCTCCTTTTTTTAAATAAAATAAAAAGCCCAAGCTTGACCCCTCTTTTTTTTAGCAGCTACAGATCCATTTAATAACTAACTTTTTATTGCCAACATTTTAGAAATGGTTGTGCCCAAACAGCTTACAGCAATCTTTAAATAACATCTTTTTTTTTCTTTCATCATGTGTTTCTCATGTTTGTTTTATTGTGAAGCACCTTGTGATTATTTATCTTGAAAGGTGGTATACGAATAAAGGTTTACTTTTATAATACGTGAGATGAATACTGGATTGTGCTGTCATGATATAATTCTGTGCAAACAGTAAAAATAGTTGAGAATGAGAGTCAGGTACAGAGCTGTGTGTGTGTGTGTAGGATCTCGGTCACTTACTGGTAGTAAGTAATAAAAAAAAAAAAAAACTTGAACAGAACGGTAAAGCTACATGGATTGACTAGACTTATATAGCACTTTTCCAGTCAGCTTGACAACTCAAAGCGCTTTACACTACTTGTCACATTACCATATACACTTGTACCACAATAGGCACATCGGGATGAAACCTAGGGTTAAGTATCTTGCCCAAGGACACTTTGAGATAGTCAGGGAAAGCCTGGAATCAATCCACAAACCTCCCGGTTGGAAGACAACTTCTCTTCCTCCTGAGCAACAGCCGCCCAACATTTTACATTTAGACACCAGTGAATGATCAGACGTTACTCTCACATTATTTCTGAGGATATTTCCATTGTTTAATTTTACCAAAAACTACATATAACTTAATAGCTTTAGTACAATAAAAAAAAAAGGCTTAACATATTAATGCAGACTGTGGGTGACACAATATTTCTTAATCTGATAAAATAGAGGTATAGGTGGAACCATATTTTCTTTAAATTTACATCAAGGTTTCAAATCATGCATACATCAGTTTGAATAGAGTTTTTTTTTTCCATTATTAGCTTTATTAACCGTTTGCTTTTCTTTTTTTTTTTAGAAATGATTCTTTGACAAACTGTTTTTGCTATGGTGCCCAGCAATTACTTGATTTGATAAGCGGCAGACGCTTTTATCCAATCTGAGAATAAGAACAACACAAGCAAGAATACAAACAGGGTGCGACATCATAATTAAGTAGTAGTCAGACTGCTGTGAGTCGAGCTGGACCCAGGTGCTGTCATGTAGTGCAGGTAGTGTAGACGCAGGTATATATATTGGGCATAAATGCATGCAGCATATTCAGTACAGTTGAGTGAAAGAGCTGGACCAATCTTTCTAACTCATTCCGATGAGTAGAAGAGTTAAGCTAAGTGCGGAAATGCTCCTTAAACAAGCGAGTCTTTAGTTTGCTCTTAAAAGTAGATAAAGACTCTGCGGATCGGACGGAGTTTGGTAGATCGTTTCCCCACCGGGAAACAACAGAGGAAAAGAGTCTAGCTACAGATTTTGCACCGCGTTGTGGTGGGAATAAGATAAGATCCACCCATCATTGCAGTGGAAGAAACCATTTGTTTGATTTATTTCACAAGTACAATATTTGCAATTACTGTGTGTTTGCTTGTGTAAACTCTCGGGCAGCTGGTGGTGGCCTTACAGCAGCAGTATTTTTAGTTATTAATTAAAAAAATTTGAGTTGAGCTAGTGAAGACTCTCTCAGCTATGCCACACCGCCCTCTAGTGTCTAGAAGACAATTTTTTCTGCTCAAGCTGTCAAATCTTCAAGCTTTCAATATTCATCATCTTTACAGTGGCAAAAATCTACATTGTGTTACTGTGTCTACCATAAAAATGTAGAAAGCTCACATAACTCAGTGGTTTCAGCTTTTTGTCTGGTAAATCTTTTGTAATACATTTTCTTCCAGTAACAGGAAGGTGGAGGGAAGTAGTTGCAAACCATCTGATATCTGCTATTTAATGGCACATTATTTGTCATAAAACAGGATTCATAACAATATCAGGGTGGGTTTTAGGGCGTCAACCAGCTCGGAAAGCTGGCGGAGCCCTAAAAACTCCACCACAATGAATTAATTCATTATTCCGTATTCAGTTCAGTATATATTCTGTGGTACTTTTAAATAGTTTAACATAAGCTATGTAGTTTCACTAAACCTTTAAGTCTAAATGGTATTTTAAATAATTTCAAGGACCAGGCAGTAGAGTCTGCACATCCAACCGTATATTTGTAATTCTGCTGAGTTTTTCTTTAACTTTCTTTTAATGTATTTGCAAATAGAGAATGTCAAGGTAAATCTGGTCATGCTGGGAAGGGAATGTACATGTTCTTGTTACCTGTGCCTGCTACTAATGTTAAAGAGAAAAAAATGAATTACTGAGTGAAGGAGATGCTGATTAAAGGACGCAGAAGACCGAGAAAATGCTTTGTTTATAGGGATGGGATTTGATAAAAACTTTAGCTATACTGCTTCCATTATTAATATCACTTATTGATTAAAATCCTTATCAATTTTCTAATTGATTCTAATTGAGCTAGGGAAAAAAAATAGGACAAATGGGTTTGGTTGCAATAACTCTTTAATTTGAAGCATGAACCAAATTTTTTATTCCACTAGAGCAAAATTAAAGCTGGCTTCTCTTAAAAGAAAAATTCCCCTGTCAAGTGAACATTTTAATATAAAATACGATTGCAATTATCAACTATTGCACTTTAACAGTTTTTGTGCCTTTTCATGAAGGATATGAGATCTTTCAGGACTTAAGGTGTCTCCAGCTGTGGAGAACAACCTCTCAGATTGGGTGGATGATGCTTGGACACAGAGAAACTTGATCAACTAAAGTCGACAACATTGGCAGTGCGTCCTCTTCATCTACCGCCAGAGGGTGGCGCTGTCCTTTGTTGGAATAGGAGGAAGACAGTACAGTTAAACTTTTTGATCCACACACAGAAACAGGGGGCTGCTGCTGAAGCTCGCTGTCTTCTTCTTAAAAAAATTCTTCTATTGTTGTCTACTTTCGCTGCTTTTTGAATGGCATCTAAAATATACACATACCCCAAACTTGTGATCCACAAGGCTCAAACTGAAATGAAACAATTCATGCTGTCCACCATCCTTTACCAAAAAGAGCAAGACTCACAGTCATCTTTATCCTTTCCTGCCTGCCTCTGTATCTCTCCCAGTTCTGACAGTTAAAAAAAAATATTCAGCAAGACAGAACCAGTGAGGGGGTGTATATAGGTAGATTGATATACTTTAATACCAAGCTGGGAAATTACAGTGCAGCAGCAGCATTACACATAGAGACAATAACAATACAATGAAATAAAGAAGAAGAAAGGGTTTTTGTTCTTGTTAAATTTCTTTTATTTCTTTCAATGCACTTGTTTCTATGAGGGGCCGCTTGAGACATCATTCAGAATTACCCTCTCACCGACACATGTGAAATTTAAGTCATTCACACACTTTACTAAAACCTCTCATACACTATACTGAAACTGTCTCTTACACACTATACTAAAATTTCCTCTCATATACTATACTAAAATGCTCTTATATACTATACTGAAATCACTCACACACTATAGTGGAATTTCTGAAATCACATTTCACTAGTATGTATGAAAGGAATTCTACTAGTGTGTGTGTGAACAAATTTCACTTCAAAAGGAAGTCATTTCAGTTGAAACAGAAGTCACATAGTAAAAAAAACAGGAGCGTATTTTCAAAACAAACCGAAGAATAAGAAGTTGGAGAACACCGTGACAAATGTTTTGCGAAGACTTGGTGCTATACCACCGACCCAGAGAAACGATGGGATTACTGCAGCATTCCCCGCTGGAGAATCTTGCAGTATAAAAACAAACCATATAACAGAGGAGCTGTGTGGTACTTCTGTTTGTGTCTTTACAGAGGAGTCTATGCATTGCATTAGTGAGGACTACAAGAAAAAACCTCCATCACTCAAAGTGGTTACACCTGCCAACGCTGGGACTCCCAGACACCTCACAAGCACAACTACGACCCCAGAGCGTAAGAGAGAACTTTAATTAATCTACTTTAGGAGGTTTTCAATTAGATGACTGTTCAAGTTGAACAAGTTTTCTACATAATAAATCAAGTCTTAAGGTATTTCTGTTTACAATTACAGTCACCCAGACAAGTATCTTGAAGAGAACTACTGCAGAAACCCAGATGGAGAGCCTGTACCATGGTGCTATATCACCAACCAGAGAAAGGTTTTCACAACCATGAGTACGCATTAATTCTGAGTTTTATTTACTTTCCAATTTCAGGTTGTTATACAAATGTTTTTAACTTACATTACAGTCATTTAGCTGACACTTTTCCAAAGCGACTTACAATGGTTAGGCAGTAGCGTTAAGGGTCTTGCCAAAGGACCCAACTGGAAGGTGTTCATCCCCTGGGAGATTTGAACTCTGGTCTCCCACATGGGAGACTGATGCTCTACCAATTGAGCTAACCAGCCACTTCTTCTGTCTCCAACAGATATTTTAACTGATAAACTGACTTTTATCACAAAATGTGTTTTTTGGTAAGTAGTATAGATGATTATGGTAAATATTTAGTTAGAACTTGACGAAGTCTCTAAAAGAATACACTGTCTCTTCACCGTGTTGTTAAAAGGATATTAAGAATTGTTAGTTATGTTCAACTGCTTGTGCATAATTTACAAAACAATTCAATGTGCTTTACATAAAAGAACAAAAACAAAAATCATGTAATTCATATAAAATAACTAAATTAAAATGATTTAAAGCAAACATTAGTCTAGATAAGTATAAGTTATACAGATACCTTGCAGAATTCGTGTATAGGTGCAAGAGAAGAGAAATGTTAACCAGGATTTAAAAAATGTCTACATTTGGTAATCGTTTGATCTCCACTGGCAGTTTGTTCAACTTGTTTGCAGCATAACAGCTAAAAGCTGCTTCTCCATGTTTAGTCTAGACTCTGGTCTGGACTAGTTGATCTGAGTCCTTGGATCTCAAAGCTCTGCAAGGTTTATATTCTCTGAGGATATCACAGATGTTTTCGGGGCCTAAACCGTTCTGATATATAAACTAGCATTGGGGTTTAAAATCTATTCTGTGACTGATTGGAAACCAGTGTAAAGATTTTAAAGCTGGTGTGATGTGTTCAGATCTCATAGTCCTAGTTAAACTCCACCAACAGTGTTCTGCATGAGTGGCAGCTGTTTAATGCTCTTTCTAGGAAGTCCTGTTAAAAGACCATTGCAGTAATCCAGCCTACTGAAGATGAATGCACGGATGAGTTTTTCCTGGTCTTAATGGGAGAACAAACGTTTCATTCTGCTAATGTTTCTGAGTTGTTAAAAAGCTGTCTTAGTTACAGCTTTGATGTGGTTGTTGAAGGTCAGATCTGAGTCTATGAACACAACAAAGTTACTAACTTTATTGTGAGTTTAAGAGCCCAAGCCTCCAGATGTTTACAAATGTTGACCCTCTTCTCTTTGCAACTAAATAGAACAATCTCACTGTTGTCCTTATTTAATTGTAGAATATTTTCTTTCATCCAGTTGTTAATTTGCTTCAGAAACTGATACAGTAAGTTTGTTGGGCTGCAGTCGCCTGGTGACAGAGACACATAAAGTTGTGTATCATCTGCATAACTGTGACAACTCATGTTAAAGTTAAATTTTAAGGAGTTAGATGATTGATGAAAATATAAAATAAAAAGTTTGAACTAGTTTAGAATAACATACTTGGTTTTCTTTTTTTTTTCTGTCATGTTTCTAAACATGCTACCTTTTGAAGAAGACCATGTGTATTTTTAGCAGCCAGTGCTGCTTATTTAAAGACCCCATTCAATGCTCTTTTGGAGCTATTTAAAATGTTCTCAGTGGTCTTTAAATTGTAAGGTTTACAACAAACTGTGAAGGTTTTGTTTGTTTATTTTCTCCACGTACGGGAGATTTACAGGAAAAAAAATAACACTGGTAAAGAAAACGGGAATATTGACAAGCATGGAGAAGTAGCTAAGCAATCGCAGCTCAATGCAGATCTGTCTCCAGGAGGAGAATCTGACATGATCTGATATGATCCATCCATCCATTTTCTGTACCGCTTGTTCCCATTTGGGGGTCGCGGGGTGAGCTGGAGCCTATCCCAGCAGTGTTTCAGGTGAAGGCAGGGTACACCCTGGACAGGTCACCAGTCCATCGCAGGATCTGATATGATCTCCAACTTTATTTTTGTCTACTTGAAAAAAAAAAAAAAAAAGCTGAAAGGTTATTACTTCAGTTTGTGTATTCTTCTGATGAGAGGACTGACCATTAACCCGCACGGTGAAGATGGGACAAGTTATTCATACACGTTACATTGACAGCCAGATGACATGAAACTCTTGTGAGTCTAGCTGCTGCTGCTGAGTAAAAATGAGCAAGAAACACAACTTGTAATGTTAGCCTATGTTAGCAGGCTCGGTTGGATTATGCACTTTGCAGAAAAATAAACTTATTGATAAACACACAGGATCTCCACTTGATGGTGTGTTAACAGAAGGCACAGCATCCGGCTTTAATTTTGTCTTGCTGGTGTAAAGTCGCGGTGCAAGTGCGAAAATAAGGCTCCCCCGAAAGCCCCAGTGTAATTTGAGCCCTGCTGTAAACATACATGTGGTTTGTTATATTGTAATGACCGAGGAACCTAATCCATTGCTCTCTCACAACAACGTTTGTCAGTAAATAATGAAAGCCAACGTGATTAGTTTTTATCTTTACCCGCTATTGCACATAACGTGTGGATCCTCTATCTCTCCGTCCTCAGTCAGAACGGGTGGAGGGGGCGGGGCAGGAGCTTGTAGCCCCGCCCTGTGGGGGGTTAAGACGTGTAAATGAGGGTCTGTCTGAGCTTGCCTTTTCCTGTCCGCCATTGCTTCACAATTATTTAAATTCAGAAATACTCAGAAAAGCCATTTTGATCAAATTTTTCACAAGATATGTCCTCTAGTGTCAGATAAATGCCACATGGACACGTGAACAACAATAAAAACATGATTTCTTTTACTGGAGTGGGTCTTTAAATACTTCAAGAGAACAGTTAAGGTGAAGAGATAGTCAGGTTGTTGAAATAATTGATTTTACCACTCGATGTCATTATGTCCTACAAAAAAGCATTCTGAAATAGGTGACGGCATGTAAAATTGACCAAAAATTGCCCAAAGTGCAAAATTACACCAGATGTCCCTATCTGCATGAAAACACTCTTTAAAAACCTTTTTTTTAAAATGGTTTAAAAAAGTAAAACAATATATAAAATTGAAACTGTATATATGTTAGGGTGGGCATGGATTAAAAAACCCAAGCTAATTACAGGCTTTATAATTACTTAATCTTGATTATTCACATTTTAATAGCACAACAATATTTGCCTTAAAAAGCATCCTTTTTTTATTTATTTAAATGAATTTTAGTGGATGACTGAATCTAAAAAAGTTGAAACAGACATTAATATTGTAAATTTAAGCTCTAGTAGTGTCTGGAAAAATGGGAAAAGGGGAGGGGCGGAAGGACTGCTCATTGACAAGAAGGGAACATGCTTTTACGTCAGTTTCCAAAAGTCTTCAGTAACACCAGAAAAAGTTGCTAGATTTGTCTATAGTTGCTTCTTGGAAATAGAGAAGCAACTAACTTCTAATTATTTAACGAGTTAACGTCTACATACAAAGTTCATGCTTGAAATATTCATACTCTGTAGGATGACGGAGAAGAAAAAATAAATAAAATAAATATTTGTACTCTAAATTCTGCAACTTGTCTTCTCTCCTCAGCATCAGAGCCACCCACCATCATTCCAGAGCTGACCTTTATGACCGGCAAGGGTCATTCATACCGTGGGATGATGAGTGAGTGGCAAAACTTGCCATAGCTGGTCGGCTCAGACGCCACATGGACACAGCCGGACACCAGAAAACTACCCCTGCAAGAAAGGGTTGTACCAGGGAACAAAAATGCACAATGAATGGGTAGAAAAATATCAATAGGCTAGTCAGACAACATTAATAAATATATCCAAAGCAAAACTGTTTTTAAGGCTTTAAAATAGGTTTTGTCTCCGTTTATCTTTGTCAGAGGTCTTGACAGTGACTTTTGTCAGAACATTAACAATGAGAGGATGCCCTGGTGTTACACTTCAGAGTGGCTGCATTAAATGAGAATGTCCGAATGAAGTTTCCAACTCTGACTGGAGGAAGGTCTTTTCTAGTCTGTGCTGTGGAACCTCCCACTTGGATTTTTTCTGGCTTCTGACTCCCACTGTGAATAGAAACATCAAACATTTGACGTCAGTGACCCGTGTTGACTGATCCTCAAGCACCTGTTGGAACATTTCTGTCATGAGATCAGGTTGGATATAGTGTAGCAATGATCATAGTAGATCAGCGATGTACTTTCTATTTCATTTGCAAATTGTAAATCTGAGATAGCTGCGATGCATGTCCATGCATGTTGTAGATTTTCCTCCAGTAAGTGTTGTTGTGCATCAGTTTCATGTTTTAAATACTCCAGCTTGCTGTGTGTAAGCACATATTGATGCAGCACTGTTCTGCCTTTATGTGCCATGTACAAAAGAGAAATAATAGTGTAGTAAAGACCTCCTTGTTTCACCAATAAAGTGCACACAAGGAGTATAAAAGCATGAAAAAGCTGAAGATGCTAAGTTGAAGATTTCCACAAAGGGATGGAGAATATCTTGCTCCAAATTGGTCCATATCTATAAGTTCACTACATTTGATTTTTGCTCAATCAAATGTAAAGCCCATGGTTTTCTCATGGTCCTTTGACCAAGAATTATTTTAAAACCTTTAGATTATCAGTCACTGACAAGTTGATCTGACATCACTACAATACAATTTCTGATAAAGCAACTCATTCTTTTCTTAAAAAGCTTACACACCCTCATACGGTTCAGCACACTCAGACATTTATACCAGTACATCTTCACGCATTTAGACTTGATTAAGCAAATCTGAAATGGCATTTATTTAATGTTTTTAGTTTCTTCAAAAGCTGAGATGTAGAGGGGTTTGGAGGACTGGCTGCTGTGTTAAGCCAAACAAATTTTCTTCGTTAAGATGAGCTTTATAGAAATTTTTTTTTTCTTGATACTTAAGTATTGTTCTTTATTTTTAAGTTTGGCAATATCTGAATTTACATATTAATGCTGGACCTGACAAGCGAGTGGGATCAATAGAAAGGAGAGAGTATAGAGATGAGAAAATGAGAGTAAAGAGAAGAACAAAAAGACAAAGTGACAAGGAGACAAAAAGGACAACATAGTAACACTTTCAGCGTGCAGGTTAGTAAATGTGGGGGGTAAAATATCAAGAGTGAATAGTAATCAGTGGTGAGTGTGATTAAGCAAATGCAACCTGGCCCCTGCAAAGATGAGAGGCGTGCCAGGGGGGCCCCAAGACTTTGGAGACCAGCAACCACTCCAGAACACAAATCGCAGCCAATCCACCAGCAGGACGACCAAACATCCACCTAGAAGATGGCAGAAGAAGGCCCAAGCCAGAGTGCCCCAAGGCCATGAAGCACAGGCCCCAGGAGGTAGGCAGACACCGCTCTGCCAGGTGCTGGTCATCCAGAAGAGTGCAGAGCCCCACGAGCCCCCTATTTTTCTCAGTAATGTAATTACCTCTAAATATTTGGGAGCCTCCAACGCTCAGCCGATTGTCTGAATCCCTGCCCCCTCTGCTGGGTGTCAGGTATCTGAGAGGAAACATCCATCTCTTTTGAAAGATTCATTCAGCCTATGTTTCAGAGTTGTCTTGGTTTGCAACCTAAGACTGTTTTCCATCTGGTATTATGCAAGAACCGTAGACGTCCTTTGTCCTTGAATGTGGGTCAAGTATCTGGTTTTAGGTCCGGTCGGTGCAGGTTTTGTTAGCAGTGGTGTTAAATGTTCTGCCCCTGGTTTGAACAGGGGGAAGGTGTCTATGGTGATTAGCTGTAAAAACAATTTTGGTTTGTGTTTGTCTTTTCTTTGCAGTTTTAAGTAGAGGGAGTGTCTGATTTTGTGAGGATTTGATGCGTTCTCTTTTCCTCTGAAATGTCTCTCCTTAAATTTGAAAGCAGAGGTATAGAAACAAATGACAGGTTTGCACTGAAACAAAGATGCTTGTGCTTCTGATATACCCTGTCTCTAATCTTTCAATGGATGTGTAGTTCATCAAATCAATCAGATCACTGATTAGCCTCTTTTTCACTGAAATGTCAGCTTGGCAGTCCAGAATCAATGCAGGGCTGTAGTTCACCTCCAGCAGCCATGGTTTAAACATAATATCAATGAAAATGTCAAAGCCAAATAGCTCCAAACAGTTTAGACAGGAGGGCACAGAGGAGGCAATGGTGAGGAGGGTGTTACGTCCCCAGGCCTACAACCTGTGACCATAAGCTATTCGTAAGCCGCTGTCAGGTTGCACCTCTACGATTGGCGGCAGATCCGGCTGAGACCTCCCCCCCTTCAGACAGCTCCATGGTGATTGGCCGCCGCCTGCCTAGGCTCCGACCCTGATTGGACATTCTGATTGGACAAGAAAGATTGTTCTTGTTGTCCATATGGACCAGGAGAGGTCAAAAGTTTCTGTTACAAAGAAATATATGGTTGTGAACTGTTTATCATTCAGTGAATCAACTGTTTATACCAACATTAGTTTATGATTTAACATCTTTTGTCAGCAAGTGAAGTTCCAGTGTTAAAGTCGGTACACATGCCTTGTTAGAGAAGATGAAAATGTAAATTGTGATCACAAATATCCTTTGGCTTTCATCCATTAGAACATTTTTTCCTGCATAGAGAAATTTTTTCAAATTATTGAATCATCTCAGGTTTTTTATAGACCGATTCTACATTTTTTTTTTTTAGTTTTAGATGGTTTGGGCCACACACGGAGCTGGCCAGATCACCAGCGTGGAAGGAAAACCACCAAGGACCCGCAGTCATAAGGCAGAGATAGTTTTTGATGCGCACTGTCTTTCCCCTGAAAGACACTGGCCTCAGTATTCAGAAATGATTCTGGGCTTGTTTGACAGAGTTGGAGTGTTTCTTGTTTAGTCAGTGACTCATTTTAAGGGTTGCATTTTTCTCAAATTTCATGCATTTCAATCATACTCTTTAACGTTTTGACCATTAACTGATTAAAATGTTTGGGGAAGGACACAAAGGAAGCAGATTTTGTAACCAGAATCTCCAAATAATTTTTATTTCAATAAAGTCAACTTGCAGAATTAAGTCAAATAATGGAAATACTGAATTAGAGTATTACTTTTCTGATTTTGTTTGGCTGTCTTTGCTTGACCTAATTTTGCAATTAAGTCTTAAGTGTCTTAATTGGAGTCTCAAGTCTTAAAAGCAAAAGTGAAAAGTTTATAAAAACAAATTCAGAAACAAAATCATTGAAAAAGACGCAACCTGAGGAGAATGAGGTCCACATTTGGATCATCTCTGTATGACTTCAGTCCCACCGCCTTCAACCTCCCCAACGACTACACACGCTTCCCGAGTACAACAAAATGCATCCGTACAGAGGGCATCCTATCTACTGAATCTGTAAACCTGTCCAGAGGCAGAGGGATCTTCATCTTTGAGGGCATTAAGGATTTAGTCTATGACTGCCCCGTGATTGTACAGAGGTACATCAGCAACCCGCTGCTGATCTCTGGCTACAAGTTCAACTTGAGAATCTATGTGTGCTAAAGAGCTTACACCCACTCACTGTTTACATCTATCAGGAGGGCCAGGTGCGTTTCGCTACAGATAAGTACAACCTGTCATCTCTGCATAACTTGTACTCTCATCTCACAAACACCAGCATCAATACGTTTGGTCCTTTCTACAAAACCCAAAAAGGAAGGGTGGGTCAGGGATGCAAGTGGACCACGAGCAAATTCAGGTATTTCTTCCACAGCCTGGACTTTAACAAGCTCCTGCTGTGGCAGAGGATCAACAACATGGTCACGCTGACCCTCTGTCACGACCCCTTTGATGTCTGGGGTCTTCAGGGTCGATAAAACGAAAACCGGACAACTCAAATAAGTATAAAACAATTTATTCACAATCCAGGTTCAAACAAAATTACTATACAATAAATTACAACAAAAAGTGTCCAAAGGTAGGTTATATAATAAATGAAAATCTAACAAAAGGTGTCCTTAATTTATGGTAATTCTCTACAATTTTAATTAAACAATTAATAGCAATTATGAAAGTAAAGGAAACTTAACCTCTGATTAAATATAAACCAAAATCAATTAACCTTCTCAAAAATACAACTTAAATTTATCTTTAACTACTCAAACAGTACAGATTTATCTGTAGGAAAATTGGAAATGTCAACACCAGAGCTTTCTGTTTTTTAGTTTAATAGAAACTGAAAAAATTGTGGAAATTATAATATATAAAGATCTAGCAATTCTCTTAAATTTGCAATAAGGAGATAGAGAAATATCTCAAGTAAAATTGTTCAACAGATGTGGATTAGAAGAATATCTTAGAGTGGGTCTTAGTTCTTACTTTAGTTAGAATTTAACAAGGAAAATTTCTTGCAGAATACCAGATGGGACTCAGGATTAATATAGGACCAAGTCCATTACAAATTGTGTGAACCAATGAAAGACTCTTAAAATCTGTTCTAAAGCAGACCCTGAAGAGGGCATAGAGCTGGTCCATTGTTCCACCACTGGAACGAAAACCACACTGCTCCTCCTCAATCCGAGGTTCAATTATCTGACAGACCCTCCTCTCCAGGACACCTGAATAGACTTTACCAGGGAAACTGAGGTGTGTGTGATCCCCCTTTAGTTGGAGCACACCCTCTGGTCCCCCTTTTTGAAGAGGGGAACCAGAGGGTGTGCTCCAACTACAGTCTGCCAGTTCAGGTAGGCTGTCAGCAGTGTCCATGTGATGCTGCAGAGTCATGTCAACCAGGACAACCCTACAGCATCTAGAGCCCTGCCAATGAAAAGCTTTTTAGTCACCTTAACTCAGCCCCAGAGATAGACTGCTTTCTGGTCAGAAGACATGTCGGTGGGATTGAGGAGGTCTTTGAAGTATTCCCTCCACCGACCTGCAACGTTCCGAGTCAAGGTCAGCAGCCCCCCATCCCTACTGTACACAGTGTTGATGGAGCAGTACTTTCCCCTCCTAAGCCACCGCATGGTGGATCAGGAAATTCTCGAAGACCTCAGGAAGTCGTTCTCCATGGCCTCTCCAAATACCTCCCATTTCAGTTTTTGCCTTAGTGACCGCCGCAACAAAGTTCGGCTTAGCCTGCCGATACCCATCAACTGCCTCCAGAGTCCCACAGGCCAAAAAAGCCAGATAGGACTCCTTCAGCTTGATGCCACTACTCCATGCTGGTGTCCACCACCGAGTTTGGGGATTTCTGCTACGACAGGCACCGACAACCTTCGAGGTAGTCCCCGGAAGTGCTCTCCAACACCCCATCCATCCATGCCCACACCTGCTCGGCGCCTCTTACCGGGACCATCCCTTCTTGAAGATAGTGGTTGCAGAGCCCAAGCCGTATGTCGAGGTGAGTCCAACATACCTAGCCGGAACCGCTCAACCTCATGCACCAGCTCAGGCTCCTTCCCTGCCAGAGAGGTGACGCTCCACGTCCCTAGAGCTAGTGACCCACGTACACGCGAGGGAAACCTGGATCCATTGTTTTTCGTTATGGGTCTATTGAGCCACGCTTTGTCTGGTCCCTACCTAGAGACCTGTTGCCATGGGAGACCCTATCAGGGGCTTTATGCTCCTAGTCATCAGGATGCGCAAACTCCTCCACCGCGGTAAGATGGCAGCTAAAGGAGGAGTCCCGTGACCCTTAATTGGACAAAGCGGTGCAAATATATTTAAAGAAAATAATTGACAATTGAAAATGCTTCTTTTCACTCCTTTAAAAAATGTCAACCATTTTCTTTTTTCTGTTTTCATTTTTGCATCCTTATTTAATTCTATATTATGCTGTGCAAAGAACTTGTTTACAAGTAATCAGGAAGCCTAGTACTATCGGCATATTCTAAACAAAATCATTAATATGAACATCTAAACACAAAAAATAAGGGAATTTGCGTTTAACTACTTCTCCCCTTTAATAGTAACACTTGGCATTGTAATATAAAGTGTTGAAAGGACTGAATTTTGAAATTTTGAAATTTGAATTTCACACGCTGCATTTTAATTGTGGGCAGACTTGAGGGTTTGTGCAAGAGGTTATTGTGATCAACTGTCAGTTTGGGAGAAAACCAACAGAACATCTTTCATTTAAAACATTGCTAATACCAGCAGTTCATCCCTGGAGCATTTAGATGGTAAATCTGTGAAGCCCAAACAAACCTAGCACAGAGAGGATCAGACTCCAGCTTCAGACTTCCCAACACTTCAAATTATCTAAAATGTTGACAAAGGTTGCTGCATGGCCGAATTTATGAATGTCCTGTAACCAAAATACATCCTCACTGAAGTTTGATAAAATGTACAAATACAAAATATTAGCTGCATTAAGATTCATTTAAATCTAGTTTGTCTTTTGCAAATTTAAAGAGACCTAATAATAAAACTGGTATGAAATAGAATTTACCTATAGATGTCAGAGGAAAAATAACTTGTCCTACTATGAGCTGAATGTAGACCAAGTTGTGTTTTTAAGGGGATGGAGGGTAGATCTTTTCAGCTCACATTGCATACAGAGTATTGTGAGACCGTCCTAGCTCCTCCGATTCAGTCAAACAAGTACATGCTGTGGGTTCTCAGTGGTTAAACAAGAGTATTAGATCTGTAATTCTATTGTGTGCACGAGTTGCGCATTTCCAACAAAGAATGAATGTTTTATGCAGCATTGCTAAAATCCGGTCATGCCTTGGTCTTTTCTCACATGGACTAT
>JBAMHW010000025.1:21950394-21965836 GCA_037177495.1 Rhadinocentrus ornatus
GGAGCATATACAAGTTGAACAGAAGAGGTCCAAGGACTGACCCCTGGGGGACTCCACAAGTCATGGCTACTTGCTCGTATTCATAGCTGCCGGTCGAAACAGAATAACTCCGGCCTTCAACCTTATAGTTGGGAAGAATGTGGACGAAGATTTGCTCGAAAGACAAGCTTAAGCCGACACATGAGCAGCCACATCGAAAACAGAGCGTTTAGCTGTGATGAATGTGGACGAAGATTTGGTAACATAAATAGCTTAAACCTTCACCTGAAAATCCACACAGGAGACAGACCATTCAGCTATGATGAATGTGAATCAAAATTTATTCAAAAGTCACTCTTAAACCGACATGCAACAATCCACACAGGAGAGAGACCATTCAGCTGTCATGAATGTGGACAAAGATTTAGTGTAAAGACATGCTTAAACATGCACATGAGAATCCACAGAGGAGACAAACCATTCGTCTGTGATGCATGCGGACAAAGATTTGTTCATAAGAAGAGCTTAGAACTATATACGAGAATCCACACAGGAGCGAGATAATTTCCTTGTGGTTTGTAGTGAATTATTTAGGTGGGGTGAAACTTTAAATGGACACATGCGTGTCCACACAAAATAAAAGCAGCACAATTGCAATTACATTACAAATTACAATTTGCTGCAAATCTGTGTAGATTTGTGTTAGTCAGAAAAACTTCTGGGGTGCATTCCATGAAAGTCACCCGAAAATGTCTGACTTAAACTAGTGCCATCTTCTAAGCATAACTTGTTCCACAAAGAGTTGAGGTCGGTCTTGCTTAATCCAGATTCAGTCTCCGTTTGATTCTCTGTGCAAATGGTGGTCTCATTCTGTACTGCTTAATACTAGAATTACCAGGATTTTCAGCATCTCCTGGAGTCACCCCTCCCTATACCACATTTAATGACCTCACTGAATGCCCTATTGTTTTTCAAATCGGACACTCAGCCGAGGCGTTTGACTGCACTTCACAAAAGTCACTATTCACTTTACTTTCAGTTTAACGTGCTATCCCCACGACACCAAATTGCTGTAAAACCGCAAAAGTATTTTAGCAATCCACCCTTTCATCCCCACAAAACCAGGGACTAGCCTCCATGAAACCAGTCATGTCTGAAACCAGATACCAAGGTGGATAGGTTTGAAACCCTGTAACGTCTGTGGTACTTTGAGGACAGCGTAACCGCACCACTAGAGGATATGATGCCAATGTGAGAAACACGCGCCGATTCCCAACCCACCCTTCTTTAAGTGTTTTTTGCTTTGTAGTTCAGCGTTACTTGAAGAGGCAGCTCCACTTTTGGATTACTTAATCTGTAAGTCAGATCTTCCTCTTGTCCAGATCTTTATCAAGTGGGGGAAATAGTGAATTTTGGTGGAAGAAAAGACCCAGCATGAAAGAAGAGACATACCTTAAAGTCATACTTTGGAAATTTATCGATCAACAAATGTCACAGATGACCAGATGATTAGCCTTAAAGAAAAATAACTCTCCTTACCTACAAATCTGCCCGGAAAGGCAATCACAAGCCATTAATCTCAAACCAAACTATATTTTATCATTTCAGGAATAAAGAAACTATCGCAGGGGTTACATACCTCCCTCTGTCCTCTTAGACCCCCCTCCAAACCCTCTTAAAACATTATCCTCCTATCAGGTTTCTTCCCTGATGTGGCCAAAGTGATTGATGCCATGACACATCTTTGCATTCCTGCTCCACCTTCTTACAAAATCTTGTCTCCAATATTTTTTCGGATGTGCTTTAAAATGCTGGAAAATGTGTTTTCTATTCTTATAAAAGTGAGCTACATTTTATCTCTTGAACCAGACATTTTATTTGATATGACTCATGATGTTCTCTGATCAGTAAAAATTAAATTAGAAAATTTAATTCTTTTTTCCTAAACTTACACTGCAGTCCATTGCTGAGAGCTGGTGAAGATTTGCACATTAGATAAAAGAAAAGACAGAAGTTTTACTTTGCTATTAATCCACTTGTATGTTATTGTTTTTTTTTATTCTTGTATTAATGTCCAATAACGTATAATTCTAATAACTATGTAGATGCCTCAAATCAAGATTTGTTTAATCCATTTACTTGATTTATTTATGTGGAGCATTTCTTCCTTTTAATCATACTTTAAATGTTTTTATAATCACTTATTTGTCTTGTATATTTGATTGCATCCTGTTTGAATAATTAATCAATGTTTTTATATGTGCATCACTGCTAAGGGTTGCAATAAGATGTAGCTAACAAATGTGTACACGTGTCTAAATCATAGACGTGTAAAAAAAGACGGAGCCTCCGTGTCATTACCCGTAGGTTTCGGAAGAGCTGAATTGAAGCTCAATGGGCGGTACCCACTGTCGCCATTTTGGCAGTGTCACATGTGTCGTCATTCTCTGAAAATCCAAAAATGGGTAAAGAGGTAGAGCTGAGAGGGGGACTGTGAAGGTGGGGGTAGATAATTGACACCGATCAAACTCCGAGTTGCCTGTAGCTAAGAACTAACCGAGCTAACCTGTAGCTAACGGTAGGTGGGCTAAAGCTAAGGCGTGCTGTTAGCCGGCTAAAAACTGCGGTTGTGTTGCACTCTCCCTTCTTGCCGTCAATATTGGATTACTGTCAATCAAAAGGCCCCTAATTATGCCAAATTTGAATAACATCCAAACTGATGAGTTAGAAACACCCCCCCCCCCGTTTTTGGAGCCAGCCACTAGCAGATGAGGGGCTTCACATTTTACCGCCGGAGGTTGCCGCTTGGTCTAAATCTGATATTCCAAGACAAGGGAATTAAGAAACGAAAAACATTTGTAACATTAATCAAATTTCTGATATGCAAATTGAAACCCAAGCCCTATCTGATCTTCTGCCGAAGCTGCAAGACTCAGACTGCTACCTTTGGCTGAAGGCAGTAAATGTGGACTGTCCAAAAGGTTCCAACAAAGAAATGCATAGAGCAGATTACAATAAGAGGGAATTTAAGTCAATGAAGAGAGAGGGAAAATATGGATTGAAGGAAAGATGGAATGTCTTACATGTCTGCCTTTTTGTTCTATGCATATTCATTTTGTTTTTTTTATCTAAGCTTAGCCCATGTTGTTCACACTTATTGATTGTGCATCAAGATTATATCACTTGCCTGCAATCCACATGATTGGAATTTATAGTAACCACTTGGCTCAAGTTTATTAAAGTTATTAGCTATTTTTGTAATCAGAACAACTCGCAAGTGTTTTTTTCCATTTACTAGCGCTTGGAGCTAATGTCTTTTGTCACCCGTTAATATTTGCCAGTTTTTTTCCTATCAGTCATGAAGCTGCATGTCTGTGAGATAAGAAACCGTAGACCTGATCTACTGAGTTGACAGCTTGCAAAGAGTTAAGGATGAACTTCCATGAGATCGGGCAGTGTTTTTTTGGGATTAATTCACCTCTCTTTGCTTAGTTTGGATTCAAGAACAGTCAAACATGGAATCTTCTGACCAAGAATTTCGCAAATAAGTTTGCTGTGAACATGGTGGGTGTTGCAAGTGGTTTGATCATTTCTTACTAGTCTTTAGGACTACCTCTTAAACAACCCATCAAATTTGGTTTGGTCGGATTTAGAAATCCTTTTTTCGTCATCTTGAACATTAATTCACTCCAAAGTTTAATTCATGCTTAATTTTTCAACATTTTCTTTGCAATAGAAATATAGTTAACACATTTACACATTTCTGTTTATGCTTTAAATGTCCATATTTTATGTAATATAGTTTTGTAGAATGGGTAATAAATATTGCATATTTCAACTGGTCATTGTCCGTGTTTCTTTGTGTCGTCCTAAGTTCAGTTCAAATGAGAAAATACAGTGGGTACGGAAAGTATTCAGACCCCTTTCAATTTTTCACTCTTTGTTTTATTGCAGCTATTTTCCAAAATAGAAAAAGTAAATTTTATTTCTCATTAATGTGCACTCAGCACCCAATCTTGACAGAAAAAAACCCAAATATAGACATTTTTGCAAATTTATATAAAAAAAAACAACAACAACTGAAAATATCACATGGTCATAAGTATTCAGACCCTTTGCTCAGTATTGAGTAGAAGCATCCTTGCACAGCAAGGCTGAATAAAACTTATAGTTTTACACTGCCAGCAAAACATGGAGAAATTTATGAACGTAACAATGGGCAAACAATGATGAATCAAGAACAGAGATTTCAACTACTAAAAAAAACTGGTTTAAACAATGTCCCACTACAGCAGATGAGTTGATCATTCCTTCTGCCACTGACATGGTTTTCACTGTAGTTAACGAAGAAGCAGCCAATAAACTAAAGACTATTTTGTGGCACATTTTTTGGTACGTTTCTTTTAAGCTGTGGGGTGCATGTGGTACTGGGATCAGGGGGCTTCACATTATTGCTGTCAATGAAAAGGGGGCCCTGAAAAAAAAGTTTGGGAACCACTACCTTATGTGGACATGCTGTTAAACCAGCTGCAGAAGAAAAACATCAACCTCGAAAGGATTAAAACGTTTCTACAAGGGTTCAAAGACAGGTTGCTCAAGAGCAGGTAAATAATCATATTTAGTATTAGTTCAGTCTTCTTTTGCTAAATAGATTAATCTGTAAAAGCCATAATTTGTCTTGTCATAATAGCTCATTTTATTTATTTTAATTAAGCACGTTACGTCTCCTTTTTTTCTATAGCTTTAAAGGAAAGAACATGAAACCCTTATTAGTTCGTATCAGATCTCGATAAACTTCATATATTTGTATATATGTTTTTCACATATTTATTGTGCATAAAACACTGATCATGTGTAATTAACTAGTGAATCTTTCTTTGTTTTTGAACAAGATGTCCATACCCTCTCTCTGTGAGGACAAAACAGCTGGACAGCCACTAATGAGACAGAGGATGCCGGGACTAGGAGGTAATGCTTTTTATACATAAAAGCAATTCAATGTGCTTTACATAACCGTGAAACAATTTAAATTATATAAAGACATAATCAGAGGGGTGTGGAAAAATAATAATAGCTAAATTAAAATGATTTGAAAACAAACATCAATATAGATAAATTATCAAATATAGTGCAGATTTCAAGCATTGGTGCAAGTTAGCCCTCGGAGCAATGAGGTTGCTGGTTCAAGCCTCGGCTGGGGAAAGGTTCAAACACTGGCCTTTCTGTGTGGAGTTTGCATGTTCTCCCCATGTATGCGTGGGTTCTCTCCAGGTACCTCGGCTTCCTCCCACCATCCAAAGACATGCATGTTAGGTTAATTGATCACTCTTCTCCCTAGGAGTGAGTGCGAGAGTAAATGGTTGTTTGTCCAGGATGCACCTGCCTCCTACTTGCTAATTACTAGGATAGGCTCCAGCTTGCCTGTGGATGGATGAATAGAGAAATGAATAGAAACTTTAAATCAATTATTTTTAAGAGTTCAGTGGAAATCATTACACATGAATGGCAGTACAGTGATAATAAAACAAAATAAATAAGAAATCCTAAACATGTTTTAATAAACAAGATATTCTTTATGAATTTATCAAGTTTACAATCAGTTACAAAAGAACAAGAAGCCACACCAACATACAAAACATTGAAAAAGATACACTTTTCAATTGGAATACTTGTCAACATGCCAAATAATAGCGTACATTCAGATCACCTCGACATTCAGCCTCCAAATACAAGGTCACAAAACTCTAACACAAACGCTGGCACCACAACTGCCAACCTGCAACTTCATGATACAAGTACCTAAAACTGGCTCATATAATAATAATAATAATAATAATAATAATAATAATAATAATAATAATAATAATAATAATAATAATAATAATAATAATTTTACAAACCATAAAAGCAAAAGCAAAAAAAAAAGATAAAAGTTTGCTCTGTGACAACGTAAGCTGACATATTTATCTTGGGTATTATTAGATTTTGAAATATATATATATATATTTGTGCGTGCCTTCGTGTGTGTGTGTATGTGTGTGTGTATGTATGTATTATAAACATACATTTTTTACGCATTTGAACTTTTGGTGATTTTGTACAAATGTATGCTATTGCATCCTGAAAATTTAACTGTATTAGTTGCTTTTAAAAATAGCAGGAAAAAACTTCCTGATCTTAATGTTATATAATTCTGACTTGTTTTGATGGCACAGTGACATTTATTATGTACATCATAAACGTCACTGGGCCATCAAAATGTGCCACACATCATTTTAGGGTGAGAAAGTTGAGCAACTTCTAGAGTTTGTTCGTTGGATCTAAATGGCGTCACTTAGGTTGAACTGGAATCACAGAGGCCAAGCGTTTGATTTTTCATCAGGCTGTCACTGGTGAAACGGGGGTGAAGGGCGACAGCTGTTGCTGGCACTGTTTTAGATTTCCTTCTGGATGACTGACAGCATGCCAGGTAGAAGATCTCGGCCACGTTGAGCAGAAGAGAGATGCAGGACACAACCAGCATGAAGATGATGAAGATGGTTTTCTCAGTTGGTCGGGACATGTAGCACTCCACCGTGAAGGGACATGGGGCTCGGGAGCAGACAATTAGTGGGTCCATGATGAACCCATACAGGTAATACTGCCCTACAATGAAAGCTACCTCCAGAAGGATTCTGAAAAGGATGGAGGTCATGTAGTTCCCCAGCAGATTACCTTTAATCTTGATATGACCCTTTTCATCAGAGTATTTAGGAGTTTTGAGGACTTCACTACCAGAGTGGGTCTTCATATACTCTCTTAGCTTATTCTCTTGGTGGATTACGTGAATGGCATGGCCGAGGTAAATGAGCGTTGGTGTTGAAACAAAGATGATCTGGAGGACCCAGAACCGAATGTGTGAGATTGGAAAGGCATAGTCGTAGCAGACGTTCTTACAACCTGGTTGTTTGGTATTACAGATCATGCTGGATTGCTCATCACCCCAAACCTGCAATGTTCAGATCAGAGATAATTATTGTAAATGTATACAAGTACAATACAAAGCCATGCGCAAAAACTGGACAGAAAATTGTTGAAAAGCAGCCAATCTCCAAACTAAAAAAAAGTCTGAAAAACATCCAGAAAGAACTATTGTTTAAGACCACTTTTAAAGAATACAGCAAAAGAGCATCCAAGAAAGTTTTCCTACTTGAAAATGCAATGAAAAAAATGGTTTGAACAAGACAAAAGTGTGTTTGGTGCATGTACAACAAATAAAGAATGTTCTTTTATTGCAGAGGCATAGATCAGCATTAATTGTACTGAAGATAAAATCCAAATTTTCTGTAGATAATAAGCAATCCAGTTTACTAATGCCAACTGAAAAATAAAATGATGAGCAATTTTAGGTATAAAAGTGTCAATTCAATGCTTGCTGTGAAGATGTAAATATATAAAACCATAAATCCAAAATAGGTCTTTTTTCTTGTTCAGTTGTGTGCCACCCTATGGCCACCAGAGGGCGTCATTTATTTCTGAGGCATACACTACATAGGCATACAAATATTTTAATTTATTATTGTTTTATTGCTACAAAAAAGGAGAATTGAAAAATTTGAGGCAAACCTTTTCTGCTCCGGCTCCAAGTACCATGATCCTAAAGATGAAAAGCACGCTAAGCCAGACCTTCCCGACAACGCTGGAGTGGGACTGCACCTTATTCAGCAGAGAGGACAGAAAACCCCACTCTCCCATGGTTGCTGCAATCCAATGCAAATGTTTACATATTACTTAAATGAAGAAAAGAAAACAGCTTTTGCTAAAAGTCATGCAGAAAGGGTTTTGATAACTAGAGGCCTGGTGGAGTTTTCACTAGTTAAGTTGTAATAACAAAACATGTTTTAGTGTTATAGTGGTACTGAGATAATTTACCATATAGTCCAAAGTATGGGCTCTGTTGTGGAAGTTCCAGATATTTTCTGGCTTCAACACACCCGACTTAAATTAATGGATCATTGTGCTTTCAAGCTTCTTTGAATCAGATGTGTTGAAGCAGGGAAACATCTAAAACCTGCAGGACTGGGGCCCTCGAGGACTGGAGTTTGACCTGCTTTTTTTTTTCTTTTTTTTTTTAAAGATAAATCCTATATTTTAAAATTCATTAGATGTTTGCTGCCTTGAAACCTAATTTTTAAATAATTTTATATAATTTAGAATTTTTTTAGTATGATTTTCCTTCTTTGATAAAACTTTAAATGGTGTTATTAACTTAAGCATGAATTTAAGCTTACGTTTTGTGCAGATACGATCAGAAATAATAAAATAATTTAAGAAAATTAAACATTGCATTCCTTACCTTTTAATTGAAAAGATCTTCTCTGAGACAAACACACCCGTCACCAGCAACGGAGATGAATGACAGAGTTCAGTGGTCCATCCAAACCTGTCTACGATACCTTGAACTTTAGATTTGTTCCACTCGTGCAACAGCATGAGCTGTCACGTTGTCATGACATCTGGAAATGATAAATCTCAAGGCAACAAATTTGGGCTGAACACTGACTGGAATGATTGTGAAGGTTAATGATTTGCAGCACTTTAAACCACAACACCGTTACATGTTAACGTTTACTGTTTGTTATCATCTCGGATTGATTTTTTTTCATACACTTTTATCAAATTCAGACATATTTTTCAGATATGTATCTTCACCGCCAGAACAGAGTCAGGTACGAAGGGCATGAACACAATGTTAAATATTACATAATCAACATCTGATACCATGTGAGGATCAAAGAGTTCTGTTTATTTCCATATCATGTTAAAAATCACTGAGTTTCATAAGCTTCACAAAGACATCGATATTGGACATATTTTGTAAATTCTTTCATAGTTGTGTTAGATATTTTTATATTATCTCATGTAAATACTGTTCTTTAATCGAATATACAGCTTTATACGTGTGTACCTACAAGCCAAAACAAGCATAAATTATTGAAAAAGCTGATGAAATGATAAATAACTGTCAGTTACTAGTTATGTACAAGCAGAAATGTCAGTTTCACTCAAAACAGAGCTGAATGGTCATTAAATGAAGCTGCAATAGTTGATATTTAATCTATGAAAACCTGGGGGGTGGCGAAGGGGCTATGAAAACAAATAATATGCAATAATTGTGCCAAATTGTGGGGATGCTGTCTAAAAAGGTCTGTGCTAAAACCTCTCCAATTTTATCTTTTTCACTTAATTAGAGTTGATCTTTGCAGAAATAACGTTTACATATTGTATTATTTGATGGTTAAAAGCTACAGCTTCCAACAGGATGTTCATATTCATCCTTAAAGTGTTGGTTTAATTTGAATTCCTCCTAAACCATTGTTAATTTCTTAACATGTTTTACAAGCCTCACAGGTTTTACCTTTACCATGACCCCAAAAGTATTCAGACAGACCTTGTGGGTTGCAGAGATATGCTAATTTCATTATGAGTATACAATTTTTCAAGTAGAGGCCTAAATAATAGGCACAAGGCTCAAATGGTTAAACAATTTGACTTTTTACATAGCAAATAATTAATTAAACTATCAAAAGATGGAAATACTCATTAGATGAAGCCGTATGATCTAGAAAACATAAGTTTTATTTTTGTAAACTGCCTTGTTAGTGAGGTGAAAAGTGTTTAAACCTGATGTTTTATATAAACTGATGAATGAGACAATGTTTTATTCAACTTGAATCATTTATTAAAAATAACAAAGCATAAAAAACGTCTCTACCACATCAGTAGAAACAGACTCTTTGCCGCAATCATTGTCATCATTGTTCAGCAAGCAAATTTTTCTAGACAAGCTCTGGATAAAGAGCATGACAATAACTTAAAGAACATTAAACAACTAGGCATAAACAAAATTCTGCTCCCTCATACAGTTACGAGTGGGTATCTGTCGCATTAAATACATCCATATTGCACAGGTTCAATCTACATGTTTGTAGATTTCTGTTTAATAAAAGGTAAAAATCCAGCATTGTACCCCTAAATATTTTAACTTGTGGAAAATATTCTGTTAACAACTATTAATGATTATACAATGACAAAGCTTATTTTTCTTGCACTGTTAGAAGTATTCACTTCAGTCCATTGAATGTGTTTAAACAAGATCCTTGAGGGCAAAACTGTTAGATCAGAAGCTGTATTTTAATGGTTACATCAGTTTATCTTTTTTCCTTTTTAATGGCCGCTCAGGAGCCGTTTCTCCTCTTTGGCTCCATCCAGGCTTCCTCCGACGCTGTGGTTGCTCTCGAGCTCCATGTTTGTCTTGTTTTGCTTGAACGTGTCCTCTGTCGTGGGCCACTTGGACCCTGACAGGCTGGCGGGGTTTTCTGCTGACGTAACCCTGTGAGCGCGACGCCTGGAACCACATCTGACCCTGGTGCAGATCAGGTAGAACATCTCGATAAAGTTGAGGAGGAGAGAGACACAGGCCACCACCAGCATGAAGATGATGAAGATGGTTTTCTCGGTGGGCCGGGACATGTAGCACTCTACGGTGAAGGGGCAGGGTTTCCTAGAGCAGGGGAACATGGGGACCATGACGAAGCCGTACAGGTAATACTGCCCCACAATGAAGGCAGCCTCGATGAGGATCTTGACCACTAGCTGGGTGAGGTAGCTTCCCAGCAGGTTCCCCTTGATCTTCACGTGTCCCTTTTCATCTGAGTATTTTGGTGTTTTGAGCTTTCGGGGCCCCCCGGGACTTGCCAACTGCTCCCTCAGCTTTTTCTCCTTGTGGATAACGTGCATGGCGTGGCCCAAGTAGACCAGCGTCGGTGTGGAGACGAAGATGATCTGGAGGACCCAGAAGCGAATGTGCGAGATGGGGAAGGTCCGATCGTAGCAGACGTTCTCGCAACCAGGTTGTTGAGTGTTACAGATGAAACCAGACTGCTCGTCGCCCCAGACGCTTTCAGCACCGGCTCCCAAAACCATAATCCTAAACAGGAAGAGGACACTCATCCAGATCTTCCCAATCACTGTGGAGTGGGACTGGACTTTTTCCAGTAAGGTTGACAGAAATCCCCAGTCTCCCATCTTTACTGATGATCAGATACTAATCTGTGATAAAATGAGAGGAAACAGTTAATTGCTGCAATGATCTAAAACAACATTTTGTTACTGAAACTTTAACTACAGCTTATCATTTAGTCAATACTCAGCTCCATGAAAAACATATTATCTGCTCTTGAATGTGGCTGCAGGACAAGGAAGGCAAAAATAAATAAAAATTATCTGTCTCTTGAACCTCAAGATTACTTATCAATATATTTCTCAAACAAATCTCAAAATTTCTAAAAAGAATTATGGATGGAAAATCATCATCCAGGAAAGAAAGCTGCACAGATAAAACTAAAAGAAAAGGGGAAATTAAACATTTCTTACTAAATTAAACGTTTAAAGCCTGCATCACATTTGAAGAAAGAAGCAATTCTAAGTGTTCATTTAATGCAGTTAACATACAAAATTTGAAAAATTGGGGGATAAATTGAGTTGAATAATGCATTAAAAGAAAAAAAGCAACATGAACCATTAAAGAGGTCACTTAAAATACTCAAGATCTAGCTGTAATTTGTAAATTACATCAATTTTATGTTGCAGAGAAGAGAAAGGGCTCCGTCCTACCTGCTGACCTGGACAGAAAAGACTGTCTCTGGTTGGAACTGATCACTAACTCTAGTTGGACCTTGGAGTTTTGTGCTGGGTGAGGACTCCAGGACTCATGAGGGACCAAATTGCGCAACACACATCAGGCTTTTATGTCACGTTGTATCCGTCTCAGCAAAGGAAAGCAGAATTATTACACAGGACCGGTGTGTAATAATTGACAGGTGTTTAGTGTTCGGTCCACAAGCCCAGACCGGTGGGTTTAAAAATAAATAGAAAAGACAACCATCACACTAAAGGTTGACCTAACTGACCTGCTTCAACATGAACACTCAGGCATCATGAATGAAATAACATAACTATTTAGGATCTGGGGTAAATTTACAAAAGCATTGAAGCATTTTAGCGATTTTTAAAAATCCTAATCAATAATTTAAGATTATACCCTGTTCAGATATGTAATTTATTGACTTGGCCATAAATCGATAGTCTCTGTGTGAAAGGAGCTTCCAGATAACGTTCAGCCAGATAAATTCTTATGCACAGTAATACGTGACTCTCGCTGGGGTCTCAATGTTTGGTCTGAGTTTCAGGAACCAAATTCACAGACAAGAGGTTAACTTGTCAAAATTGTCTAACTGTCTTAGTAATTATACACACACACATATATATGTATATAATGATTAATTTTCCTTGAGGTTCCAATAATCAAATAATAATACTAAGTTCAGACTTCAAATGTTGAGTTCTTTGGGAGACTAATGCTTTTTTATTTTGAATGACTTGTTTAAATCAAGGCACACAATCATTGCTAGTCATTTCATGGCTGAATTCTGCAGATTCATGTAAAAAATGGACAAAATAACCACACAAATCAAAATATTGTGTTTATTGAATTAGAAAAGCAGTATATGTAAAAATGAACTAAATCTATCAAATATTTGATCAAAATTTTTGTTTTTATATAAATCATTGCTCTTTAAAATGAGAAAAAGAACATTTTGCTTTCTGTTTTGTGTGTTTCATGATGCCACAACAGCTTCTTGCAGTCAGCTTAAGCAACACTTTGCATGTGACTGAGTTCTGTTTGCTGAAGCTGGTCATTCCCATCTTTTCCTCAGCTCACTGCCCACACCTGGCCTTTCATCCCCCCAGCCATAGCAAACAAAAACACTGGAACTGCTGGGAAACTGTACCCACGCTGATAGTTCCTCAGTCCATGCTTTAGATGTGGATCTCCCCTATGTTGCTCTCACACGATACATTTTTAGCCTCCTCCTCAACCCCTCCTGTGATCCCATTCACCCCCAGCTTTCGTCCTTTCAACTCCAATTCCAGGTTAACATAATTCTGGATCATGTTGTCTCTGCTTTTAAACGCTTTCTTCTCTGAACTTGGGGGTGTCACCGGGGTAACGGTGTAGTCTTGCCTCCTCGCCATGCACTCCTTCATGGCTTTCACGCACAGATAAAACAGCTCAACAATGCTAAGTACGAGCGAGACAAAAGCTGCAACCAGCATGAACCAGATGATGACAGATTTCTCAGTGGGTCTGGACAGGAAGCAGTCCACCTTGTGAGGGCAGGGGAAGCGGGTGCAGACGTAGCGAGCCTGCAGGGTGAAACCGTAAAGAAGGTACTGACCCACAATGAACATTGCTTCCAAGATGATCTTTGCAAAAAGGTGGAGGACATAACTGCGAAGAAGGCGGCCACGGAGGCTGATCTTCCCGCTGCTTTTGGTGTACTTGGGAACTTTGTAGGCCGTCCTGATGAAGAGACTGGTCTGGTCGTCCAGCTCTGCCTGCTTCTTTATCCTCTCTTTTAACTAAAATCAAAAGAACAGGAAGTGAGAATCAGACTTCCCTCTAAAGACAAAAGCTTTAGGCTTTAAATTTAAAGGCAAGATGGATTCCTGTTTAGTTATAGACAGCTCCAAACAGTAAAAAGCATTGATGTAGGTCTGCTTTATTTACATTTTAGTTAAAATGATAAGCTTATCATTAAACATCAGGGCAGCTTGAGCATGTACTGTATCTGAACACATGAAAAGCTGATTAGACTTTAAAGCAATATACATTTTCTTCCTTAAAACTCTGTGCTTCTGACTCATTTTGATGGCACACTGACATGCATTATGCACATTCCTAGAGCTGTCATTGCCCTGCGGCTTCCAGCGGCTGAAAAAAAAGCCACTTTTTTTAAAGCCTGAAGCATCACATGACAGCTGCAGTTTGCTTTTTAGCAACTGGATATCAGCACAAGATGCACCGTAGCTCATTCAGCAATGAAAAGCAAGTGGATGTTATAAGAGGAAGCTAACAAAAAGAAAAAGAAAAAGAAAGAAAGCGACAGTGTCAGACTTTGATGGCCTGCCAGACAGGGTTGTATCCACACCTCACCACAAGTGTAGATCTACTTTAATTTTATTTCCAGCCCTGAGTCTAAATACCACACATTCCATTTCTCATTACTTCATTATTAAATTACTTTTATTTTTAATACCTAACAATGTAAATGTTTTGGAATAATACTTGTTTCTTTCTTTGAGTTACCTGGGGTTCAGCCTCTCCTTCATGCTGCAGCAAAGGCGTGGCCAAGGGCTGAGGATTCTGATAGGCTGCTGCCAGCTCCATTGGACTTGACCACATGCTGCAGTGTCATAGGGGTGTTTGGGATTTATTTGGAGGTTTTGGTTAGTGCAAAATTTAGTAGCCATTGTATTTCCCTTTTTGAGTTTACTCTTGGTTTAGCTCAACTTGTATTTAAGCTCACCTGTTTGCTCAGGAGGTCTGTTTGTTTGTTATGTTCATTAATTTATTCACTTGTTTGCTTGCTTAAGTTCTACTTCGTTCTGATTTTAAGTCTAGTTATATTTAGTTGGCCTCTTTTATCAGTTTGTTTAGTTGAATTTTTGGATTTTGTAAAGTTAAAATATTTGGGGGTAAATAAAAAGACCCAGGTTTTTTAACAAAAACCTCCTGTGTCCTGCTGCCTTGGTCCCTGACAAAGACATAAGACAAGGGTCAACATAAGACTGACCATACATGGCTAGTGAGAGCTCAGTGAGGAGACAGGGTGCAAGATGGATGCTAAATTAGCTATCATTATGGACTACTGAAGTCTGAACAAACAAAGAACCCTCAAACTATACCTACATGGTAAGATTCCTTATAAGCCCAGAAGATTAGAATTTTGTGTAAAACATTTTGGATAAGTAGACTTAAAATGCCTTATGCTTTATATTAAACTATTCAAGGAATTTTTGTTATTTAATTTTTATTATTTCATGTCACATTAGTTAAAGTTGTATTAATTGTTCACGATCCATGACTGAGGACCGTTTCCACAGATGTCCTGAAATTCTCCATTAAGAAATTAACTTAGACCATGTTTAAAAAAATCATAATTATTTAAAGCATGCATACTAGACTGCTTTGCAATGTTCATTGCTCGGGTGACACACTGAAACATCCTGAATATTCAGACAATAACACAAGCAAAATTTTCTTATTATCATTTAAGTATACTGTATGTGTAAGTGTTTATCCAGCAGTGATAAAGGACATGCATTGCAGGATCATCCTCAACATTTGTTGATCAGAAAAACCACCATTTGCTATGAGTATGAGGGGCCGTTTGAGACATTATTCAGAATTACCCTTGCTCTCACGCACACTAGTAGATTTCCTTTCATGCATACTAGTAAAATGTGACTAGTCAGGATAGTCAGGACGCCTCAGGATCCCCCCCCCCCCCACAAACACACAAAACTTTTTAAAAAGAGTATATAAGAGCACATATAAGTATGTAAGAGCATTTTGGCG
>JBAMHW010000025.1:21971526-21988820 GCA_037177495.1 Rhadinocentrus ornatus
TATTCTACAGTCATTTGGCAGACGCTTTTATCCAAAGCGACTTACATCTGAGAGTAAGAACACACAAGCAAGAATTCAAACAGAGTGCCACATAATCAATTAGTAGTCAGACTGCTGTGAGTCCAGTTGGACCCAGGTGCTGTCATGTAGTGCTAGACGCAGGTTTTTTGTTTTTTAAATACAAGATCGCGATGTCATCACAAAATATCATCTTGGGCATAAGTGCATGCAGCATATTCAGTACTGAATATATCTAGTCATCATGGAGTGTTTCAGAATAAAAAACAGCTTGCAATAAAAAACATTTTTTTAAAGTTTCTAAAGACCTTTTACCCTGTGTGTAAAAAAAAGCAGTGCTTATACCAAAATGCTTATACCAGTATTCTCCTGAACTGGGTTTAGCTAAGACTTTGCTGCAGAGCTCCTCTGCATGTGCTGGTATACAGGGGAGGTTATCAGTAGGTGTTTGTGCTGATATGCTGTGTTTGGTTTTTCCAAATATGCTGCTGCATTACGCTCAAACATCTCTACCTTGGTCTGGTTTGTCTGAAGGACATTGTTCCAGAAGCCTTGTGGTTTGTTCAGATGTAGCTTTGCAAACCTAAGATGTTCTTTACGGGCAGCGTGTCTCAGTGGGTAGAGTGGTCGTCTTTGTAGCATTAGGGTTGCTGGTTTAATCTGTCGAAGTGTCCCTGAGCCAGACACCGAACCCCAAATTGCTCCTGATGGGTCGTGGTTGAGCGCCTTGCATGGCAGCTTCTGCCATCAGTGTGTGAGAATGTCAAGCGCTTTGGATAAAAACGCTATATAAATACAGACCATTTACCATTTCTTTTTAGAGAGAAGAGGCTTTCTCCTGCAACCCTTCCAAACAAGCCATACCTGTTCAGTCTTTTGCTATTGGACTGTGATTAACTTTTATATTTAACATACTGAGGCCTGGTCTGTTTGAGATGTAGCTCTTGGGGGCTTTTGCAGTTTCTTTGAGCATTTCATGGTCTGACACTGGGCTGAACTTACTTGGAAGACTGGTAACTATGTGTGAATGATCACTAGAAGAATGATGGACTCCAAAAAGCCTGGAAATGACCTTAGAAACCAGATTGTGGTGCAGCAGAAAATGCGTCTCTAAGGCTGCTGCTGGTGTCTTTCCTCTTTGACATTATGTTCACACAAATCTGAATAATCCTGAAAAGTTTACAGAAATGTTCACACTGATAATGACCAATTAATCAAGTGCATTTGATCATCAGCAGCAGGAAACAGTAAGGGTGGACGCAGTTTTTTTAAACAAGCTGCTTTTCTAAAATAAACAACTACACAGTGTAAGCTTGCTCATATGTGTTTATGAGATTAGCAAACAGGCTCTGACCCGGCTCATCTAAAGCTTTGCAGCCTCAGTCTGCCCATAGATGTGAATAATTTACAACATTTGCTGATGTTTTAAAGAGGAAAAAACAAAGTGTGCCCGTCTGGCCTTCAACCTATCGACTCAGTTCACTTATCAGATTGTACGGCAAAAACAATAAACACACCTGTTAGAAGCAGGACTCAGCTTTACACAACTTAAACCACTTAAAGTCAGACTCACACAGTAGTAAAAATGAACAGGACTGATGTGGGAATAGAAGACCACTTTATTTATTGGTCTAATTTTGAGCTGTAATAACACATTCAATAGTTTCACAATAACTTACGTTTTTTCAGTTTTATTTTGAAATATCATTTTTGAGAAACATCAGCAAATATTTGATGCAGCTTCTCAACAAAACAAAATATCACCCTTCACTGCATTTTAAATAACTCTCCAGGCGATGCTGGAACCTTATGTTGAGCTACATTCATCAACGCTTTCACTCTCCATTATCACACAAAAATACCTGCCTGTATACAGTAAATGATAGAATGTATAGTAGCTCTTTGACCCATACTTGACTAAACTTTACACCAGTGAGCCAGATAAGCTGAAGACGTAACAAGCACAGTGTGCTCAGATTTACACTGGCTTTATAGGAGGATGTAATGTTGCATTATGGATCTTTTTTATACACCACTCAACTTTTTTTGTGACTTTATTTCTTTTTGGACAAATATTGACTATATGTGTGCCAAACTTGGTAAAAGCTGACATCATACACTTCTTGAAATATCACAAAGTCAGTTTAGTTCAACTTAAATCATACAGGAATGAAGTAAAAAGTGGATTTCTGGCAGTCAAAATACATTTTCTTACTTCAGAATAATGACTATACAATTTTCTTTCCTTATTACTTAAATTTGGTAGTTTTTGTAATAATTTTTGCATGTGCAAACATTTTCCTTTTTGTCTTTCCAACGATACTCAAGCTCATTTTTAGAAGGCTTAAGAACCTTGTTACCATGTTTATTTTCCTTGCAACCTTTAGGAGTTGGTAGATTACAATCAAGATTTATGAAAAACATCATAGGATCTTTTCTGTAGGTTTTTTTAGAAACAGAAGCCAGTTTGTTTTTACGACAAACCTTGATGGCACTGGATGATTTGGAAAATGAAAATCAACATGACTCAAGTAACAAGATCCAGTATCTGATTTTCAATAAGCTCTTAGCTGGCACTGAGCACCCGCAATCCCAGAATCCAAATCCACTCTGGAATGCACCTCATCAGTCCGTACTGTGAAGAAAGCAGCAAACAGAAAACTTATTTATGTTTGAGATTCTGGTTTTGTCAAGGCATCAATCAATCAATATACCGTTGATCACAAATATGAGATTTATAGTCTCAGGCAGCATTAACTAATGTGAGCTGACCTGCAGCGTATGAGGCCAGTAGCCGGTGGTTCTGTTTGAGACTCCAAGCGTAGAGATGGCATGGCGAGCATAAACCTCTGGCTTTGGAACAAACCAGCCATCTCTTGATGATAGTGAAGAGTAAGAAGATGATGGTTGCAGCCTGCTTGAGGCTATCTAAGGATAAGATATGATATAAGATATGAGGACAAAATATAGTTGGCATGATTCATGTTGCGCAAAACCAAAACTTTTTAATAAAATCTGCTAGTAAATGTTCCTAAAATGTCTATAAGTCAGCAATTTGTAGCACCAGGACAGGAAGTGGAGCCAAATATGTCACACTTTGATTACCTGGAAGGGGATCAGACTCTGAATGAAGATCCCTCTGCCGCTGTATTCAAGGTGAAGAGCTCTTGAGAAATTATCCAAGAACCCCTAAAATGTTGGAAAAGAAGTAATTAATGCAATGCCATAAAATTATGTTTAGTCACAGAGAAACAAGGGAACAACTTCACCTGAAATTCAGTCTGTAAATGAATTAGTTTTCCTGTTATAAGGAGATACTAATATAAAACTTTATTAAAAACATCTGCTGTAAAAAAATACAGATTTGTGTCAGTGCTGTCTCACTGTGAAGGCGGTGAGTGTCACTCTTCCACGCAGAGGTCTACAGCAGGCACTCGACGATATATTGACCACAGCTCCTCTGCTGCGCTCCACCATTCCTGGCAGTACCAGTCGGGTCATCAGAGTGGCAACTGTGACGTTCTTATTCACCTGATCCAGAAGGCCATGCTCAGGCATTTCAATCAGGCTCTGAGGGGAGGTCAAGGATTCATCCAAACAGTTCACCAAGAAGCCGATATCTTTACCCCTTATTGCCTCTTTGATGGGCTTGCTCGCTGCATGGCCCAGAGAGAAGTCAGCTGAGACAACAGCAGTTTCTACCCCGTAGCTTTGGGAGATGGATGCAGCGATGTCTCTAACAGAGGCGTTGTCCTGAGAGACAAAGATGATGCTGATGCCGTGCCTGGCCAACTCCTCTGCATATGCTTTGGCTACAGGCTCAGATGCACCTTGACAGCAGAGAGGAAATTATTTATCAAAGACGTGAGAAAAAATAAACCCTGATAGTTTCAGCGTAGCATCACTATGACCCCAAAGAATGATGTCTGACATTGTCCTGCTGGTGCTGGATGTTTCCAAAACTCCAATATTTCCCTTTGAATCAGTGGCACCTCCATACACAATGCTCTGGAAACAAAATAAAAGAGACCACTGCAAAATGACCAGTTTCTCAGGATGTATCTGTTCTAGGTGCAAGTATTGGTAAACTGAACAGCTTTGCCTCATTGTTTGTGAGATGCTGACAATATCACTTGTAATTTCCAAATAAAACTAGTTATTTATAGCATACCTTTAAAGGAAATGACATACCAGAATAAGAGAATGATGCAGTGTTTTCAGAACATGGTAAATTCTAAGAAAACAAATCTCCTGTTCACTTCAAAGCAAAATATTAACAGCTAAAGAGCATTCAGAAATCAGTTTTTGGTAAAATAACCACAGATTTCATGGGTTTTGGCATGCTCCCTGACAGTTTTCCACATTGCTGTTGGGTAACTTTATACTGCTTTTTCTGTTTATATCCAAACAGCTCAGCTTTGCTTGATAGTTTGTGACCATCCATCTTCCTTTTAATTTCATACCAAAGGTTTTCAACAGGGTTAAAACTGGAGAATGAGCTGGCCATGACAGGTTCTTGATGCGATGCTCTTCCATCTAGACCTCGATTCCCCTGACTGTGTGGCATGGAGCACTGTTCTGCTGGAAATACTAATGCTCTGCACAGTCCTACCATAATGAACAAACTATTTTTCCAACTTTGCTTTGCCGTGCACATTAAACCAATCGAGTTCCCAGTGTGTTTAGAGGTCACTTAATGTCAGCCTACAGTTCTTGAGTGTTAACTTTATGGACATCTCTTTTAATGCCAAACTGTAGCTTTGTTGTCCTCATAAAACAGAAGGAGATATGCTTGTGTATGAATTTAATTTTTGGTAGTAATAATCAGAGATGCTGATTATAAAATATATTGCAGGGGTCTCTTATTTTATTTCCTCGAGCCGTATGCAAGTCCTCCATGCCATGTACACTGATGCACCCCCACCCTAGTGATCTTGACACATGGCAGTTATCATGGAGTGAGCCTGATGACAATGTATGTTTAATATATATTTATATTTTTTAAATGACACCCACATTAGCTTATGATGCCTACTCTGACATTCAAACTTGATTACCTGATGAACATTAAAAGGGTTTAAATTATAAATAAACAAGTTTAAAATAAAATCATTAGGTATTACTGAAGTGATAACCTGCCGAGGTCCACTCTTACCATAAATGACAGCCCAGTCACCATATCTCTGGGCCAGCTTCTTGGATGGGATCATTCTCGGTAAGAAATGAACCCTAACCAACGTGCAACAGTCACTCAGAAAAATGGCTGCCCTGCTGGCCGTGTAAAGAGCCCCGATAAGGGCCAGGTTCTCAAAGTAAGAGCTGCACGACCGAGAAAGTTCTCTGTACAAAAACTGAAAGCTGTCAACAGCCGCCATGGTCCACACTACTGATGCTAACGCTAGTTTGCTAGTCTAATATTAAACCTAAGATAAAATGTTAAAACGTAACGTTAAATAACTACTTAGACGGTAAAAGTATGACAAATCGCGAAACAAAACTTCTGATAAAGCTGATAAATGTGTTTAAACAATTTGGGAAGTCTCCTGTCTTACCCGGCGAGGAACAAAACATTGGATCACATGGCAACATACGTCAGCCTTGCTGCTTTCAGAGCCCCACGAGAAAAACAGTCGGAATAGGCTTTCCCAAAGAGTGACGCATTTTAGAATTAATAGTTGTCTCCAGTTAATTTTACTCAGAGATAAAATGCTAAAATATAAATTTGACAAAAATAATAAGTCTAGTTGTTATCATATTAATGAATCAGTTACCATCATTATGCATATTAAAATTGCAACCCCCAAATTCCTATGCTTGAATGTCATCATGTTGTTCAGCAGATATCCCATAGTGCAACGCGCTAAAAAGAAGTGGTCGTTTCCATAGAGACAAAGATGTTAACAAGTGCTCTGCAAAGCTCTGGCTACCTGGGTGAAAAGCGTGCAGAAAAAAGGTGACTTTATATTATTCCTCATGTGACGCCTTCTCTGTTTGATTTATGCAGCGCAGTGGATTTTTAGCTTTGCCGTAAATGCAGCTAAACGTAGCTATTTACTCTTCGTTTAGCTTCGTTTAACAGTGGCGTTTGGCAGAATCAGGCTAACAGGACACATTTCACGACTTTAGCTCCGGAATAAAGATGTTTCATTGTGCACCGTAGAAAAAGTTTTATTTTATCTTTGTCTCTAGATATTTAATTGACTATTTGGGTATAAATGAGTATGCTGTCCGCTTTGATTATTAAAAACGCCTGCTTTGTCTGGGGCATAACCCTCACACCTGTTCGGGAAAAACTAATTGGCACTGGCATGGCACGCTGTGTGAATTCTCGTGTACCGATAAGAGAAATATTTGATGTTACCTTTTTGTAATTAAGACCAACCTAAATGTTTTTTGTTTTGTTTTGGTGTAGCTGCAAATAAAGCATAATTTTAGCTCTTTATAGATATTTATAAAGATTAACTTAAATTTTATGTTTACAACATTTAAGTGTGTTTAATGTTACGATATGAAAGACATGGTCATTCCAAATCCTGAATTTTTCATATACAAGATATGATAACTTGTTTGCTTCAGGGTTTTGCCTCGCTGCGTGACACATTTTGGTTTGAGATTAAATTCACATTGACAATTGACATTTTCCTTGTGGATTACCTAGTATTAATTCTGAACTGACTTTTCAGTTTTGGCTATGCTTTCCTTACAGTGATTTAGACCCCGTCATGCTAACAAAATATTCTGATCACTTTAATCTTAATTGGATCATATTCAGTGTTTTTTTTTTAATCCAAGGATTTTTATTTTTCCAACAGTTAAATACATAAACACACCACATTCCCCCCACCCCTAGATAGATATCATATTCAGAGTTAAGCTATGCAGAACATGCCAGTCTTAGTCAAAATATGTAACCCAGTAAGTCTAGCTGGAGTTCTTATGGCGCCAGGTCCACTGATGAATGACTTTGAGCTTTCTTTTAATTTTAAATTTATTTATTTGTTAAAACAATTTTTTAAAGAACCATTTCTTGTTTCGGGCTGTTGCTTCTTGTTCTTACAAGATCTTGCATCACTGGCTGCAGCAGCAGTTAGTGCATAACTGGATGGCTCCGGGTAAAAGTTAAGAAGACTCAGAAGAAACTAAAGAAATACTCAATGTTTTGAAAAATATGGACATAAACACTTGGATTGTTGCAAATATAATAAAACGTGGGCACAGCCTAATAATCGGGCTGTAGTTGCTAACGTAACAAGAACATTAAGATCTGTGCAACTAATCTAATACCATAACATGAACGCTTTTTTACTTATACGAAGGTCAATAGCCACTATATTGCTATGCATGTTCACATAATCACTGATGGCAGGTCATCCTGCCCCAGATGTATCAAAAAAGACCAGAATCATAAATAATAAAATATTAAAGAAGTCATTTTACAAAGCATTATTTATAGCTTCAGCTTCAGCTTTTCTTATGCTTATCCTCCTCATGGAGCTTCATAAACCTTGAGCAGTATGGATGCTGCCGGCACAGCACAACAAACAGCCGAAATCTTTCTACATTTGTGCAGATATAGCATATAAAACTATCATATAACCATTTTATGATCTTTTGTCTTTCAAACAGCAGCAGAGATGTCTCAGTTGGCTGCTGAAGATGAGCTGGAGTTACAGTCCCTCCTCAAACAACTTCTGAGAAGCATAAGCGACAAGATCTCTGGTGCTCCATCAACTGAATGTGCTGAAGAGATCCTCCTCCATCTGGAGGAGACAGACAAGAACTTTCACAAGTAAAACCATTCGCAAATAGCATAACATCATTTTAATGTCTTTAGTATGTGTCGTCAGTATGTTTCAGTTTGTGCAGTAGATGCGATTTGGTTACTGCTTTGTTCTCAGTTATGAGTTTGTCAAGTACCTCCGTCAGTATGTGGAGAACTCTCTGGGAACTGTGGTGGAGACGGAGACAAAGAAATTAACCGGAGGAGAGGGACAACATGCGATTGGTTCAGGGCATGATACTTTTACTCCTGCTGTGACCCGACGGACCAGAGACTCGGCTGAGTAAGTGTAGCTTAGAATATTTTGAGCTAAATTAGAAGATTTGTTTATATTTTCATGTCTTGTGTGTTTAAACTCACAATTCAATGAAATCTGCTCGGATTATCTGTTTCCAGAAAAACAAAAATGCATTGAAAGTTTCTCCACAATTTCACCAAATTTGACCCTGGAATAATAAAACAGAACTAAATCTAGATTTGTTTTAAACTATGAGCTAATGCTGCAGAAAATGCTGCCAAGCTTTTTGGACTGTGGTTAAATAAATGTTCTCTCTTTGAGACAGGTATCAGCAGATGATGCAGACCTTGAAAAACACCATGATCATTGTTGTGGAGTCTTTGATCAACAAATTTGAAGAGGACCAACTGAGGAAGGAGGAGAAACACCGAGAGAGGGAACGCAGCCAGTCCAACAGCCAGTACACTGATAACTGCTCTGACAGCGACTCCTCCTTCAACCAGGTCAGATATATAACAATATGCAATCTCAGGACAATTATTGGTGGTATTTAGTTGATTTGTGATATCTTTCAAAAAGCCTTGAATGCATCTTAGTTCCAGTCTGTGGATGGCATTGGTTGCACAACTTTGTTCTTTCTGTGGTAGATTGCAGGTTAAAGCCGACAGTGAAGTGCTAGCACCTAACCCCCTCTGTCCTTTGCAGAGTTATGCATTCATCACACCGGAACAGCTGCAGGTTTTGGCTGAAAAACTTGACTCCAGCAAACCCAAAGAGGTACAAATGGAAGTTTTTAACATGTGCAATATTGTGTGTTTCCTTCTGTTTTTTCAGTTTTTGTCTGTACACTATAGAGCATGTGCTGTAGATCAGTAATTCCCAACCAGGAAATTGAGTCCCACGTACTGTAAATCTGAGGTTTGGTAAGATGATTAACATAGTAGGAGCCAATAAAAACCATTTAAGGCCCTTTGATACATTGTTTTTCATCTGTCTTGTGCCAATTTGGCAATGTGGTGTCTTGTGTGAATTATTGCCAGTGCTTTTCAAATTTATTATTTATTGTGACTATGAAGGTCAGAAGACACAGCAGTGGGAAATTAACTCTTCATAGACAGATTACGTAATTAGATAAATAAATTACAGTTCTGTCCAAGTCGTTTTCTCTACGGATCTACTTGCTATAATTAGTTGAAGCATGGAGTTGTGTTTTTCCCCCAATTTCTGAACCAAATTAATGAGATGAAAATGTTTTGAAGTGAAAATGTTTGAGCTGTGTGTTTGAGATGGCAAAGCAACATGTTGTAGTTAAAAAACCAAAACTACAGAAAGACTTTGACTGTTGGTGTAGCTTGATAACTACATTATGTTACTGTGATTAAACCTTTACAAGTATAATTCTGACTCTTCAAGAAACTTAAACATGTAGAAAAATAAGATTTTAAATCATTGAACAAATTGAAGATGTCGGAGGTGACATGGAAACAAGGCTGAGTAGTTAACCTGTGTGTAGGTGCGTCGTGAGGCTCTTCAGGCTCTCTGCTGCGCCCCTCCATCAGATGTGCTGAGCTGTGAGAGCTGGAGCACCCTGCGCAGGAACCTCTGCGCAGCTCTGACTGAACCCGACCTCAACGTGAGTCCAGATCAGCCTCAGCTACAGCACTGTCCTACAAAACGACACTTCATTCAATTTATGTTGTAAATGTAAACCACAATTTATTACTGTGATACATGCTGCCATGTCACGCCTGGATAATCCGGTTGTGTCTGTAATGACATTTCATGCCTTTTCCTCTCGTGTCTGACAGGAGGATGTGCTGCAGTTCTTTGCTAAAAGTTTCTCCTCTTCGCCTCTGAATGTCACACGAGAAATCTACACCAGCTTGGGTAGGCCCGTCTGATTGGACCTTACGAGGCTTTAATATACAGTGTGACACCTTCATGTGTTAAACCAAGCATGAAAATACAAAATACCTTCTCAGCACTCCTAAATGGGGAATAGCCTCTTTCCAACAATTCAGATAATTCATTTTAGTTTAATATTCAGATTTGTAGAGATCTACTTGCAGAAAAAAAAAAAAAATCATAATAATAATACAAAGAAATAAACGATTCACTGTGTCCATTCTCTATTTTATGCCACAAATTAATTTTTATCTAAATGTTTAGGAAATGTTCAACTAAAATGATATGCATTTGTTTGGAATATTTACAATTTAAATGATTATATTAATAATTTCTGTTTGTAAAAGGATACTTTTGCCTTTTTATGAGCAGCTAAAAGTGTGGAATCCAGTTTTCTGAGCCACAGGCTGAGCTTTCCAAGCGGCTCAGCTGCCGTTGACATCAACAGACCTGATATCAGTCGTCTTCTCAAACAGGTGACGCATCTTTAACTCCCGAATCTCAGAAGTGTATCACCGTTTCTTATACAATGCCATATGATTCCTTCGCTCTGTTTTGTTTCAGATTCGATTAATGAATGACTTTCAGAAGGAGGTGAATAACTTCTGGATCCGTCATTCAGAGAAGTGAGTTGTTGTTTTGCTAAAATCAGTGTTGATTAGTTTCTTCTTTCCTGTTTTGTCTCAGAGAGCCTTCTTCATACCAAGCAAAATCTGGTGTAAAAAAATATTCAGTGATCTAAAAAATGATCCGTTCTCCAGTGTGAAGGTGAATAAATGCTGTCAAGTAATCCATGCTCTTTGTCCCTCTATGCAACTTCAGATACATGGAGGAAATTATAGAAAGCACATTCTCATTGTTGTCACTCCATCATGAACATGGCTCAACAGGATCAGAGAAAACCCTGGAACCAGTCCACCTACTGGCTTTGCTGGATATTAAAGCTACCTGGTTTAATAAGTGGATGGTGCGTATGAAAAAGTACTGTAGAAAAAAATGTTTTTTTTTAAAGATTATCATCCGTCTTGTCCAGTTTGGCCTCTAACCTGTAGTATATTTATTGATCTACTCTTCCCTCGCTCAGCACGGCTACTACAGTCGGACTGTGGTTCTCAGGCTTCTAGAGAAAAAATACAAGTCTTTGGTGAGTGATTAATTACAAAAATCTGTATTTGGTGCAGCAAATGTGCCTCACTTAATAGGGAAGCAGCTAAGGAAATAGACTTTAGATTAGATATATTTCTTAATTTTCTTTAGATCAAAATTTATGTTTATTTCAGACAAAACCATCCATCATGTTCGTGAACTTAGGAAACAGTAACAAAAAATGGCACTCACATTTAAGATTTTTTATTTAATTCCACTCTGCCCTGGTATCTGAAACTATCCTGAAACTTCCTCTAAAGGGAACTTCTTAACACTAAACACTTTAAACCTGAGCTACTCTTGTACTGAAGTGGACACCCTAATCTGAATGTTCTTGATTAAAAGGAGGCTGTGCACACACTGATTTAATTCTGACATAATTCTGCTCATTTTCAGTTAAATGCTGTGTTTTACTCTCTCCTTTTTACCCCTCAGATTGTAGCGGCCCTTCATCAGTGTATCTATTACAATGAATCCTGTGAACACTTCTCAAGTGAGATCACTGATCCTCATTCTGGGGAGCGAAGGAGTGCTGGTAAGTGATACAGTTCATAAACTCAGCTTTGTCTATTACTCAGACATGGTCACATGCTGTTTTGGGGTTATTTTACTCATAGTTAAATGCATTAGTTAAGACCACACTTTCTTCCTTTCAAGAACTTGAGTTTTTCCTCTTAAAAATTTTTCTGCTCTGCCTCAAAACTCTCATCTCACATTGAAAACGACCGCTTGCATGGAGATATGTCTGTTTCTACAGTCAGATTCACCATTTCTTGTGCAAATGTTCCTTTCTTCAGGTTCAGCTCTTTTGTTTGAACTTAAGGCATCTTCTATGCGCTTATAAAACTTCTTCCAAGATTTCTTCTGATGGCTTTTGTCGTGACAGTTTCTTTATCCCAGTTCCTAGTTCGCATGTCCTTGTCTCCTCTCCTCACATTTTAGTCCCTCCCACCAAAGATGTGAGCACATTAGCCGAGGGAACAGGTGTTTAACAAAACAAGACGTCCTGTCTTTAGTTTAATATGATGCAGCTCCATCACATGACCATTGTTTTGTTGCTGCTTGGTGCTGCATTTGATTATTTCTGTCAGATGACTATTTATTCTGTTAGTGACAATTTTGAATTCAGTTCACCACGTGGGATTGATGTGTCATATCTCCCCGAGCCTCCTGCAGCCTACTTTCTCTGCAACCTTCGTCCCTTAAGGTGCATTTTTTGGAATCAGGGTATTACAATAAAAACATGGTTGTAAGTAATTTTTTAAAGTCATAATGAGGAGAGAGGACAAAAGAAACAAAAAATAAATAAATGAGATGAGCTTCCTGCCAAAATTTCCCCAACCAAAAGGATGCTAGAAGTACTAATAAAACCTTCACCTCCTAGTCGAGGATGGATTTTTCTGTAATTGAGTCGCGTCCCAATGATCTAAACTGGGAATGTCAAGTAGGAATTATGTTATTAATGTTGTGTTACTGCTGTGATGTGCATATTATTGTTATATCATCGGGCATATAATTTTATATTACTCAGAATACAAGTAAAAAAAGAAATGTTAAAAATCTATTAAACTTCTTTAGAGAAACAAAACTGTGCATCTAAGTCATTTTGATGGCACACTGATATTTATTATGTACATACCTGGAGCCTTTGTAGGCCTGCCATGTCCAGAGGCTGAGTCGTCACACTTCACAACATTTTATTTTGCATTCTGCATCCAGTTACAGCTGTGTGTTTGCTTTATGTTTCACATCACACTCCAGCAACTGGATATCAACACATTGGCAGAGCAGTCAGTATTTCCTCAGGAGATTGAGGTCCTTCAATGTCTGCAGCAACATGCTTCACATGTTTTACCAATCTGTGATGATGAGCTCACTTTTCTATGCTGCTGTCTACTGGGGAGGTACCATTAAAGAGGCTGGACAAACTAGTGAGAAAGGCTTCTTCAGTGGTGGGTCTGGGGCTGGACTCACTGTGCACTGTAGTGGAGAGATCAACCCTGAGGAGGTGCACAACAACAAAGACCATCCTCTTCATCACGTCTTTGCTGGTCAAAGGAGCAGTCGCGGTGAACGGCTCAGTCTGTCTTCAATCAGGCCACTAACTATTATTCTTTAGCAGGGAATTCTGAATAATAACGAGCTACATGAAAGGAGTGATGTGTTTCTTGGTCACCATCATATGTGGCATTCTGTTGGCAGGGAGACTTGAACAGGGTAGTTTTCATGATAATCTGAGAGCGAACAGAGAAACCATTTTAAAGGTTTCACAAAGAAAAAGAACCCCAAATGAAAAGAAAAAGACTGGAACTGAAGATCACGACATTCTTACAAACAACTGCAGGAGCAGTTAGGAGGAGAAGCAGAAACATATTTCCTCACAAACAGGAATTTTCCCCACATAAAGTTTGGAAGGGGAACGTTTTAATATCCACATGTGAAAAAGAGAAATCCTGCTCCGAGTCTCTCCTTTTGCAGTAATTCAAATGTGTAATTTGAAACAAAACTAAAAAAACAATGGAGTTTTTTGGATGTTTTAGTATCAAATGTACAGTAATCGTACAGGTAATCGACTGTTATTGAGTTTCTTTAATGCACACATTGTTTTCCTGCTACTAACATAAGACATGTGCTTTCAGTTACTTCGTGTTTCTTAAAATTAATTTTCCAACTTGCTCTGCTTTCTTTCTTTTTTTGTATTCAATAATTAAACTTGATCTGAAATTAAAATCTTAATTTGAACAGTAAAATGTGCAGACACACAGTGTGTGTAGGGGTATTTCATGTCCGTGTGTTATCTCCTGCAAGCCAGCTGGCTCCTTGAGTCTGAACACTGCAACCTTGTCTTGGATGAGCGGCGATTCCTCGACTCCTCTGCCTCTAATTTACTCCCCAGGAAGGATGCAGAGTTTCTGAGTGCTATCAATTTTGTTATTTTCTGTACTTCAGGGGCGGTTATGTTGTCATGTCTGAAATCTGTCCACCACAGCATTTTATTATTTATTGTGGTTTTGAGATTTTTTATTTTAAGCTATAAAACTTATGAGACTTAATTATTAAATTTTAGTTGATGACATAAAAAACTGGCTGAACATTAGATTTCCTTTTTGTTTGTTTTATATAAGTTTTATATTAGTGGTTTTTCTAAACTGGTAGATGGACAGGTGTACATCAAACATTTTTTTTCTTTATGAAAATTAAAAGGATTTCTCATCCAGCAAAGCATCTATTAACATGAGGAGGTAAAACTGTTTTAACTTCTTCAGCACAAGAGTCCACTGTACAGGGGGCAGTGTGAGATGCGTACAGCACAGAGGATCTTTGTAAACAGTATGACGCAGCAAAATGACAGGAAGCAAATCAGCTAAAATACACTACTGAGCATTAGCATCCAATTAAGAAACAGTTCAAACCCCAAGCAATTATATGGAAAAAAACCATGAGAACAGCTCCGCCTACTTTAGAGCTTCTGCTAACTCCTCTAGCTCAAGCAAACCACACAAACAATGTGTAAGAAAGCAGAGACTATACTATTTACAAGGATGATCTATGCAGCTAAAGTGTAGCATTCATAAAAAAAATTCACATCAGGAAGCATGTCTTATTTTTGCTGTAATATTACACATTGAAAACACAGACTCTACCATTGTTTGAAATTAATCATGAAGGTTCCTGGTTGTTTATATGAAGATGGAGGTTTTATTGTGAAATATTCACTGTTCCTTCTTCCTCCTCCTTTCTCCTCATGGTGTTTCTAAGGTGAATTTGAGGGCTATCCCTCAGTTCTTCTGACTGATGATTGATAGAGGTGTCAATCATCAATATCAGCCAATGGGTTCCTGAGATGTTTACCTACATACTACCTCCCTTAAAGCATCAGTAAAACTGCTAATGTTGGATTTTTTGGCTTCTACTTTCCAAAGTTCCTCAGCAGACATTACTTATTCCGAGATGCTTATTCCGATTTCCTTTTCTATTTGGCCAGTCACCAACCAGAAGAAAAGACGCAGTTTTCATACGGGTGAACGAATGAATATAAAAAACTTTATGTTTACGTCCAGTTTTTCTCATTTTTCTTCTCTGTTCATGTTTTAGGTTCATTTCAGAGGAGTGTTTATTCCGGAAAGGAGCTTGAATATTTGCTCTTTGTCCACTCTGTGTGTGTCCTGGGCAAACTCGTCATCTACACCAATGGAAGAAAGCTTTTTCCCATCAAACTGAGGAAGCACAAAGGTGTGATGCTACACTAGAGGGAAATGTCTTGTATTGCTTTGCTGCAGGCCTGAGAGAAAATCATTTGTTATGTAACTAGAGGACTTGAGTTAAAGGGCCACAGGTTTTTTACTGCAATGTGCTGAGCGTCATGTCTCCTCGCTAAGTGATTTCACAGCAAAATAATCCCTCCAATCTTTACGATGCCTAATCTATTGTAGGACTGCGTCTAATCAGCACACATTTACTTCTTCCATTCCTCAGGAACAGTGGTTTTAATCTCCTCCACCCTATTTTATTAACTATAAAAGTTACAAAACAGTGAGTAGTCCATAGTCAGACAGCTGAATCAGACTCGTCTGCCTTCTGACGCTTCGATGTGACTAATTTATCTCACTACTCTACTTTAAAGGCTTGTTTATGCTACGAAGGCTTGGATAATGGCCTGAATTGAGTCTATCCACACCTGGAAATGAGCATCATCTAGATGTGTCACGATTATTTGCTTCGTGTAGTTTGAGCTACAGTTTGTAGTTTTCTTGTGGGAGACGTTTTTTTTGTTTTGTCTTTCGCATGGATCCTAACTTTGCCACAACAATTATTTATTTATTTTTTTTAGGATCAGTTTTAGATTATTCCCATTTACCTAATGTACAGAAGCAGCTGGGGGATGTGTTCACTTTTCTGTTTCAAGTCAGCATTACAGACAGATATTACTGTAGATGTGGACGTCATTTGTCTCAAGTGGTGTCGGATGACATCACAGTGAATTTATATGATTCATGTTCTGTAGTATTTCTCTGCTTTGTCATTTAGTCAAAGTTGGACCATTTGCTATGAAAAGTGTGTGTTTCTTGCCACTTCGCTACCAACTTGCTTGCTTTGTTCTGAATCCAGCCGGTTGTTAGTGATGCAAACCCTCTGGAAAAGTGATGATTGATCAGTCTTCAGCACCTCGTGCTCATTTCTTTTACTTGCCAAGTGTAAAGAATTGCAGATTGCAGTAGTGATGCAAATCTTTGACGATTTAAAAGTACTGCTGAAACTAAAACCCATCATGCACCTTTTACTTGGGTACCCGAGTTAATTCCTTCTCATATCTACTGCTTTTAGTATCACTGTCCAGACAGGAAGCTTTAAAGATAGATGAACTCATTTATTGTGTTTTTGTTTCAGATCCTGTTAGTCTGACAGACCTGGTTGTCATCCTGATTAACATCATGTATCAACACCCCAAGCCTCTGCACTCTGATACCTCACACACAGGTGGGGCTCATACACTCCCACATCGATATCAGCTACACCAGTGAGTTTCGGCTCCTCCCTGGTTTCTTTCAACAGTTTTGGTCTGTAAGCACTTACTGAAGGAACATAATGACCTTCCGTATGAGGAATATAATCACTCTCCAGACGATATCTTTTATCTCTAAACCTTGTACCGAGTCGGGTAGTACTGCAGCTGTCTCCTAAAAGACTTTATTGTTCTCCAGTAATCAATACTCTCCACCTTGACTTTGTCATGGGATCATCTCCTTTGGCTGCTGCTGAAAGTCATGCTGATATTTGTTTTTTTGTGTCTCAGGAAGTTCACAAGCAGCACTATTTAGTTTATTTTGAGGAGCGTTATGTTTCTGCACAACACAGTAAATTGCTGCTTTTAACCGTTCATGTAAAAGTTATGCGAGTTTCAGAGAGTTGGTGTTGATTAGTAGATGTTTGAATTTAAAGCTAAATTAAGCAAGAAGACAAATTATTTTTCCTTTGGTTTGGAAAATACAGTTTTGCTATGTTTTAAGTATTTTTTTTTCTTCGCATTGTGTTAGAAGCAGTTATATCTTTTCCGCCTAACTTCGTCCAACATTTTAAATATTTTCTCAGAGAAGTTAATGTCCTGGATCATCAGATGTGTTACTGTGTAAATACACAAGTCCAACTAGGGAAAGCCAACATGGGCCCGGCCCAAAAAAACAGGACTGAAAAGTTCAGAAGATATAT
>JBAMHW010000025.1:21995887-22017040 GCA_037177495.1 Rhadinocentrus ornatus
AGATAGATAGATAGATAGATAGATAGATAGATAGATAGATAGATAGATAGATAGATAGATAGATAGATAGATAAAATATGCATACAAGCAATTTTGTGCACTATGCAGCAAAACTAAGTTTATTTGTTTTACTGACCTGTGTTTTTGGTTTCCCTTAATCATAAGACTGGTACATTGTTGATCCTGCTTCTCCTCAAGGCCACAGTTGTATTTCCCAAAGAATGCTTATTATTCTCCAAGTGCTTTAGTTAACAAAACATGATTTATAAGATTCATATTGTAAACACACTTGGGCTTGCATACAAACCTTGGCTGTCTCCCCGTGGGCCTAATTTACTGCCATTGTTTACTTGATGTTGTAATTGCTACTGTTGGGCATTTCACTTTGATTATGCAATATAATTATATTTTCTCTATTTTTAGATTTTCATTGTGTTGTAATAAATGGAGACAGAGCACACTCATAGATCAGTTTGCAATTTAATTTCTCCGCAGTGATCTATATTATTGTCTCTGCAGGGCACCAAACAAAAAATGTTCCTTTTTAATCTAACCTTTATTACCTTTACGTGCTGAGTCCAGGTGAGTCGCTGTGAGAAGTTTGGATATGGGGTGATGGTGACACAGGTGGCAGCAACTGCTCCAGGGGTTGTGGCTCTGCGCAGCTCAGGTACTAAAGCACAAACAAACACTAAGCAGCTGTGATGCTCGAGGCTTGTATTTTAAGTTGTTGTGCAGTTGGTGCAAAGCAGCGTTAAAGCAGCTCAAAGAGAAATGTCTTTGTCAAGTTGTCTGTGTCGGAATAAGGGGATGAACAAAGAGCACAGTTAGGTGTTCAGTGTCAAATTTTGTAAAGGTTAAGACAATACGTGATAAGTCTTAGTGAGTGCATGTTATTTTCATGTTGCAGCTACTTTTTAAATACAGAAAAACTGGTGTGAATTTAGGACAATCTTAGTTACATGTTGAATCCAAAAAGTTAAGAAGAAAATAAAATTTTCCTGCTTCTTAATGTTACAGGATTTGTCCGGGCTTTAGTCGTAGAGCTGTGGACCGCTCTGGAGTGCGGCAGTGACGATGTCAGAGTGGTCCGTCCCAGGCCAACGCCCATGGACCCCATAGATAGCAGCTGCCATAAGGTATTGTGTGAGTCTGTGCACAATAGATGTGAAATTGAGCTGCAATGGTTCCCCGTACATGACAATAAAATATATTTTTATAGAGCAACTCTATGAATAGTTTCGAGTTTTGACTTATTTAGTTTGTGTTGCCCTAAGCTGTTATAAAGTTTAGAATGAAATTTGTTTAGGACAAATGGAAATCCTGAGAAGTTCAAAGATACTGAGTTTACTCTCGTGGAAAATGGAAAAAAAAAAAAAAAAAAAGTATTTCTGCAAATTTGGGGATATTTTTTCTTTGCTTTTGTTCTACATATTTCAGTTTAAGATCAATGAAAGGTGCAGTTGGTTGGATGTAGTGATGCCTACAGCTGAAAATATGAATCTCCCTACACTTTCCTTCTTCCAAGCAAGAAACAATATGAGATAAAATTAAGGAAATTCTTGCAATTATTTATATTATTTTTAAAAAATAAAAGATTGCAGATTTTTTTAAAGATTTTTTAAAAGGGGAATGTCGAGGATTTCTTTTTTATGTAGGATTTTGTAAATAACCTTGAACATTGTCCTGCAGTAGCCAGCAGTTGAGATTTATTTGGACGCAAAATAGTTTGTATCAGATTTAATGGATAGCTCGCTGCTGGCATAACATTTTCAGAGATATCTAAAGAATTAAGTCTCAGTGCTTTTTCAGGCTTTTCGTTTGATTGTTATCATCTAGGGCTGCACGGTGGTGTGGTGATTAGCACCGCAGCCTCAAAGCATGAAGGTCGCTGGTTCGAGCCTCGGCCGGGGGAGGTTCGAATGTGGGGGGCTGGTGGTCTTTCTGTGTGGAGTTTGCATGTTCTTCATGGGTTCTCTCCGGGTTCTCCGGCTTCCTCCCACCGTCCAAAGACATGCATGTTAGGTTAATTGGTTACTCTAAAATTCTCCCTAGGAATGAGTGTGTGTGTGAATTCTTGTTTGTCCCTATATATGTTGGCCCTGCGATGGACTGGTGACCTGTCCAGGGTGTACCCTGCCTTTCAGCTGAAACCCTGCTGGGATAGGCTCCAGCTCACCCCGCGACCCCTAATAGGAACAAGCGGTACATTATCTGTATGACATCTATGACATGATATTATTATCTAGTAGACGTTATCTCGGGATTAAACCAGTCAAAGCTGAATAGTGACACAATAAACAACTGTTTAATAGAAAAGTGATGTGGTGTGAAATGTATGCATACAACACTTGACTTGAACCACTGAAAAAGAGTTGAGTTGATATGCATGGCCTCGTCATAAGAAGCTGCAAACTCAGCTCTGCACAATTAACACACAAGAAAAACAATTTAAGGTGAAATAAACATTATTCTACATTCTGGATGTCTGCTGCTAGAGCTCCCTAAATATTACTCTCTACAACTTATTACAGTATTTCATGATAACTTCTCTTTCTGCTCATTTTAAACATATCAGTTAATACTTTTTATTGATTATGGTTGGTTGAAAAGGAAGCTTTTCATCTGTAGCGACTATCAGTAGCAAACAACAACTATTTTTCTGTATGCATCGTGTCCTGGGTATTTATTTATTCTTTTTACTGGAGCCAAGTCTTTTCTCTCAGTAAAACTAACCAAGTTAATATTGTCAGTCAGTGAAGTGTAAACTTTGTGTCTCTTCACTGGTGAGGGACCCACCTTTTACCAGTGGTTCAGCTTTCATGTTCCATACCTACAGGGACTGGATGGCACAGCCATTTCACTGCAACATTTTCATCTGATGGCTAAAAAGAAATCTTTTTATATCTTGTTTTTATATTGTAATATTTTATTTATTTATTTGTTTTTTACTGACTTGAGAAATTGGCTCATTTGTGGGTGCAGTCATCCTTTTTCTAATTCACCCATTAATGAGCGACTTCCAGTGGTTTAAAGCTCCACAGGCTGCATCATATTTCTGCTTAGATGCTCACAAAAATATAATCTAATGTGAGTGGAGTTGCAGCACTGAATCTTCCACAACATGAATTATGTTCATGTTTACTTTGTTTTTAGTATCAGTTGATAATCTGAGATTTCCATCGCCCACTAATACAGTCGATTTTCCCTGATCTGTTGAGCATTTGTTATATAAGTTATTTTTTATTGTGGAAGTGCAGTTACAGCCTCAATAGTCCTCAAAACCACATTATTTAAAGTAAATTAACCTGGATAATTTGTGCTCAAAATGAGTTTTAATCAATTTAAAATGGACACGGTTAACGTTGTTACTTGTGTTTAGTGTTTCCTAACTTGTACCACCACCTTCAACAGTCTCTAAATTTGTTTTAATTTCCATCTCTTCAGTCCCTCTTGTCCTTGGTCAACCTCCTCTCCTCCTCCCAATCGCTGTGGGAGCTTCTTTGGCGACAGCCTTTAGCCAACGAAAGTGAATACACCCTGAGGGAAATGCCAACCTCCATACCTGTGAGTAGTCCAGACCTTATGCAATTCCCTATTCAGCCACTTGGGGGCAAACTTTCCCTTTTTATCTGGCTTTCAACCACCACCCACACATTTGTTTTACTTCCCAAAGACCCTCCACTAAACCCCCATAATGCTGAGGTTGATGTGCACATTGTATGTTTCCTTACTGTTTTTATTTTGCACTGTACCTGCTGTACTCCTCACAGCCTCTCATTTTGCTCCACAGGATTTGATTGACAGGCTGATTGCTGTGAATTCAGAGGCAAAGATTCATTCTCTGTTCCACTACGAGCAGTCTCACACATTCGGTCTGAGGTGAGATTGATATTTTTCTCCCATAAAATTTAACATTAGTGGGGAAGCACACAGTATTGGATTAGCACCTGGTGACTGCACATACATACTACAGTATCTTGCATTTACAGACTCGCGTCGTTCTTTACACTCTGATTACTGAGCATTGAAAGGTTGATGAATGTATTTCTCTGGATAATAAGCTGGGTTAAGAGGGTATTCATGAATAACAGAGGCCCTAACAGGTGAGACGACTGGTGGAGAATGTAGAAATTGCCTAAAAGGGGAACATGTCAGTTTTGAGTTGGGGTTAAAAGAAGGGGATTAAGATTGAGGTTAATATTATAATACGAAGGTAGAAGAATAAAAGCTGCATTTCTTACAGGTAAGGCGAGTCTTTCATCTAAGGTATATTCTGAGGGGGAAGGTGAAAATTCTATGTAAACGAGATTTAAAGTAATCTTTGCAGAATTAAGGAGTTTTTTGTTTTCACACAGTCACACACTGAATGTGTGCTGGCTGTGTGCATAAGCTTCTGGTGTCTGCGCGGCATTCCTCTGCATTTTTAAAAGCTTTTTGTATCACAATGGCTGAAACTTGTTTGGAGTCTTGCTGACTCACTCTGTGCCCATCAGTCTCTTCCTATTAACACCCAGAAGCAAAGTGAAAGGAACAACATGCTCTGGTCGTTTAGCACCACGACCGAAGGATTAACTGACAGACTTGCACTGTGGGCCTCTCAGTGGGTTGCTAAATGTGCTAAATCTGGCATTTTGCTATCAATAATTTAAGTTCCACCATGTTTACATTTTGTATAGTTTATCACATGGTCAATATTAGAACTAACCTATCTGATTAAGTAGTACAAAAAGTATGTTAACTTAGGAAGTTGACATAAAACATCAAAGTATAGTTATTAAAGCTTAAATGCATTTATGAACACCCATTTCTTCATGAGTGTTGCCATAAAAATGAGAACTGAGTGCAGCAATTAATTTAAAATTTTAAAAACAAAATGGCAATAAAATAATTTGTCTGAAAAGCTTCATTCTAAATCCCTCTTTGACAAGTGTCATTGTCATTTCTTTAAAGGAATAGTTCTCCAGGTTTCTTTAAGGACCTCTTCTCTGGATGTTGCTACCTTTTATTCCGTTCTCTGTCAAGATGATCCCACACTGCTTCAGTAATGTGGATCTCCAGGCTCAGGGGAGGATTTATTCCTTCCACCAGACATGTTTCACTGATTTTCAGTCTAGTTCTTGTGTCATGTGGCATACTTCAGCTTTTTCCTCTCTGTTTCCTTTCTTTAAGAATGGTTTCTTGACAGCCATTGTTCCATGAAGACCATTTCTGTTGAGGCTTTGGCCAACAGTGGATGCATCCTTAGTGGCCTCTTTTATCCCAGAATTCATTGCGCACAAGATGGCGGCGAATCAGCAACCGAGCTCATAAAAGTACGTTTTAGATTTCAATAAAGTTTTGTGAAAAAAATACTTTTTTTTTTTTACACTTTAGTAGAAATGTTAAAAAACCAAGTACAATTAAAAGCATGTTTGTTAAATGGTGACATTAAAAAGCGGTACTAAATGATATTTGTGGATTTTTAAGGGGTTAATGAGGTGTGTACCGGCTGGAAAACAACAGACCTCAGACGGTGTCTTTTTTTCTTTTTTTACTGTCGGTGTTGCCGGTCAGTATTCAGCGTCCACTGAAGTGTCCTATGAGTAATTTCAGAGGTGTAACTGATTCAACGTCCTGTGTTGTTGCTATGGGAAATTCTTGTTGGCTAGGTAGGCTGTCCCATTTCACAAATGTTAAGCGGACTTTGAAGTGTGTAGACTACGAAGTCCGTGCACTTCGAAGTGTGCAGACCCTGAATTGGGACACACCTTTCATATAACTAAACAAGGACGTGATTTGGGGCATACAGTTTCAGCCAGACTTTGCTGTTATCTTTTGCAGTGCTCTTTGGCAACAATTTTTTTTGACATTAGCTTATTTTTCCCTCACCGTTTAGTCCAGCCCCTGAACCTGACCCTTTTCAAAGGATTATGTTATGTTTGTTGAGCCACTTAACATACGAGCGATGAATCCTTCAAGAATAAAAAGATTTCTAACTCAAAGGATGAACAGTAGACAACAAACAGATGAAATAGTATTTATGCAGCAGCACCCAAAGAGAATGAAACTTGGTATATCTCAGCATTGTGTGTAATGTCAAAAAATGTCAGGACAAAAAAACTATTTATTGCAGACAAACAGGATCTGAAGGTTATGTCCTGAAGAAATGGGAACAAATTCCAGCAAAGACCTGACACAGGACCCGAGAGATGGATCTGGACCTTTAGTTAATGCATCCCCAGCATCCTTCGTTTGGGGCCAAGCAAAGTGCGGATTTGAAGGATGATTCGGAGGGTCCTTCAAATTCAGTAAGATGGGACAGTACTTCGCGCACCGCGATGGCGTATGTGGCCGACGAATCCACACTTCGAAGTGTGCAGACCCTGAATTGGGACACACTTATCGGCTAATTCAAACAATCCATCTCTGATAGCGCTGCTTTTCACAACACACCCACTTGAGCGTTGTGAACTTCAACAGTTCAACCCAAAAGAATCCTAAGACGTCATCACCCACAAAACAGCGGCGACCATTTTAATTTGATTTTCTTATTGTTCTTTGCCTGAGGAGATATGACTGCATTATACATGGTTGGTGCTTTATTGATCCCAGCGGGGAAAATTGCATCAGTGAAGCAGCATCTATACAGATGTACACTTCACTGATTAATAAACACTGTGTAAAAAAGATGTTAGAATAAAAAACCCAGAGAAAAGCAGAAATAGGCATGAATTGCATCTCGGTTTTCTGTGTAAAGTGTATCATGCGCAGCATTCAGTTGAAATATCTGTGATTAAGATATCCAAGAAACATTAACAAAACCACCAAATGTGTGCAGATCAGGACCAGAGGACAGCTGTAAAGTGCATTGTCATTATCATATTGCTTTTATATGTTTCCTTTATTTGCAGTTACCCAAATGGCAAATAGACATCTTCTTATGGAATTTTTCATATCCTTATATTTATTTAATCTTTCAATCTTGAAGCTAAAATTATACAAATGACTTTATTTGTTTTCTCAGGGTGTAATTTGGTCAGATTTCAGATTACTGTCTTATAAAAATGTTCTGATAGCTCATCACTGTCATCACATTTTTAATCCATTACTGTAAAATCCTGTTTGATAATATTAAATCTGTTAGAGAGCTGATGGAGAATGAGCTTTTTATAGCTTCCAACAGAGGTGGGGTGGAGACGGTAAGCAAACACTGGTCTCAACACCCAACAAGCTGACTTAGATGACAGACTACAGCAGAAATGTGGGTGTGTGTTATTGTAAAGGCAGTTATGAAGGAGCTTGTGTTAGTTACTGTTACAGCATGAAAATAACCACCATCCTTCACCGTGGGGAAGACGTTAACAGTTAACACGTAGAGAAATGTTGAAAAAGTTTAAATGCATCTGTGGATTTATGATGTTTCAGAAATAAAAGATAGCCCTGTGATGTTAGACCTAAAAATACCAACAGTGTAATGCTCTGATATACTTTCTGGTTTAGTGTCAGTGTGTTAAATAGCGCTACTGCAGCTTGGAGTGCAACTTGCAGTCTGGGAGCTTGAATGCAAAACATAAAGAAAGAACCCAATTTTAAAAAACATGCCTAACGATAAGCTAAACAATAAACGATAGCTATACGCTTTCTGAGAAAGGAAAGTTAAAGTGTAACTACACCTCTTACTTTTTGCGTAGCTCCACCCACTGCCGAATTTAAAAAATGCCTGAAACTTCAAGGGTTGGGGAGGAGGAGTGGGGTGATCAGCGAGCGGAGAGTGGGCGGGTCGAGAGCCACAGAGCGGTCTTTGAGGTGGAAGACTTTTCCCCTCCTGGATCTCCTCAGCTACACTTGAAAAAGGTGGTCCTGAAGCGTGTCAGTCTGAGCCTTTAGAGCTGCTACGCTGGCCTGTCAGCAGCGCCAGCAGCTCTGGAAAGCTGCTGAGGCAGCTGCAGGAAGGGCTGCTGGAAGTTGCCGCTGCTACGATTTGAGCTGCTGTCTTTCGCCAGATGAGGATTAGCAGGTAAAGAATAAAGTCCAGTGTTACTTTTACACCCTTCAAAAGCACAAATCCGTCCCATTGCAGGAAGATTTCATGAGAAACTCTGTGAAAGAATAGAAGTCTGAAACTAGCAAATCTACACCAGATAAGCTCACATCCCTTCATATGCTTCAGTGGATGTGGCTTTCTGTGCCTGCAAGGCGAGGACCTGTATCTGTATCTGGACGGAGGGGCTGTGTGGTTTTTAAAATGTTCTCTTGACGTAGATAACCTCTGTCATAAAAAATGTTATGAGTAATGCTTAGCCACAAAATTACCCCAAAAACTTATTTTGTCAACATTATATGTGATTTTCATCACAATTAAGAAATACTGTGTTGTTTACAGCTCATTACTGGGTGCACTATCCCTTTAACTAAATTAACAAAAGTGACAGACACTGTAGAGGAAGACAAATTCAAGAGAGACCCAGAAGGTGAAATTAAAAAGTTTCCATCTCTGTTGGGGTGTATCTCAGGGAGCCTGCTTCTTTATCCTCCAGACTATGTTTCTTAAGTGTACAAAAGTCTGACACTAAAACTCTCTAATGCACTACTTGCTGAGCATAAACACTTTTTTTCTCAAACATTTTCTTCCTACAAGTTTTTACACTTAGCCATTAAAGTTGTTTGCCTGAAATAGCAGTTGTAAGGTCAATAAAGTCAGGAAAGTATACAGACATGAGCGTCTTCATGTTAACATAAAAACACACCAGTGTGCTTAAATTTTATACATTTGTTGTATATTTTCCAATTACAGAGAGAATCTCCCGAAGCAGTGTTGGTTAGATGGATACGTACATACATTATATATATTTTCTCCGAGTTTCTAGGTGAACATAGTAGTTACTGAAACAAGAACAAAATCATAACAATCCTTCACTGTCATGGTTAAAATATATATTACCCTGGTCTACCTTTAGGTCAAACAGGTTCACATTATATGCTCTGGTCTTGTTTTTAATAATGCAGAGGCAATAAAGATGGGATTTTTTTTATTATAAAAAAAAGAAAAGAAGAGAAAACCCATTGCAATAACATCCTTGTAGATGATGTAAGCAAACCCAGCATACAGAGATTAATTATTCTTCTATAAAAAGTTATATTTTTAAAAAGTTACATTGGGCTCTTCAGGATGCCTTTGCCAGGTATTTCTATGGTACATTTAGCATATATTTTTTTATCATTTCCACTGAGAAGTAAATTTGGTTAAGGAAATAATTACACAAAGAGAAAATCTAGTGGCTAAATGGCTGTTTTATTAAAACCTCTGGCCTGTGTATGATGTATCCAACTTTATATGAGGCACAAATGCTGCGAGTGACAGGCTCATTCAAACATTGTTTTGTTATAAAGTCGGCATCAGGAGCAGTTAATCCGGTTTTTCTTTTCACCTCCACAGCATCCTTTATGATGCCTCAGGGTGAAAGCATTCTTAAGGTTTATTAGTGGTTTGTCTGTGTAGCCCCCTAAATGATAGACAGAAATGGGTTTTCACCTGAGGTCCAACGCAGACGTTTTCCTGTCTTGTGTGATTATGTGGCCACAGCAGATGAGGGAGTGGGGGAGCCTTGTAATGTGCGCTGCTGTTCATATATCACGTATGCCGCATAATGAATAATAGATTACTGCTCCAGGTTGTTCTTCTGTTGGAATCTGTTGTTTTTTTCCTCCTGAACTTCTGCTTCCTCTAATAGAAGTTAGCTAAAAAGACATTTGTGGTTTTTGTTTGGGTTTCAACATTTGCACATTGGTGTATTTTATTAGCATTCTTTCATTAATTATTTTTTATGGAGCACAATATTCCTTAGCTGCCGCTAATTATGGTGTTCACTAAACTTATATTACATTTAATATTCTCAGTAATATTTGAAGCAGTTTGGTGGAGATATTATGATCTTCATTTTGTTCCAGTTTCAGATTTGGATTCATACAATTCACATACTAACTGAATAAATTACAACGCTTATGTTGTAGTTTATTCTCAGACAATATCTACATAAAAAAATAGAAGGTACTGGGCTTCTTTCTGTTCATTCGTCTGTCTGTCCAGTCATCCATTTTCTATCACTTATCAGAGGTCAGGTAGCTTAAACAAGGAAACTCAGACTTTCCTTTCCTCTTCTTCAAGCTCAAGTCATTCCTAGACCAGCTGAGAGACATAGTCCCTCCAGCTTGTCTGTGGTTTTTCCCAGTTCTCCCTCCCGGTGTGACGTGTGTAGAACATCTCACCAGAAAGGTGTCCAGGAGTTTTTCTAACCAGACGCCCTAGCAACCTTAACTGGCTCCCGTCAACGCAGAGGAGCACCAGCTCCTCTGGATGACCGAGCTTCTCACCACATCGCTAAGAGAGAGCCCAAACAACCTGCAAAAGAAACTCATTTTGGCTGCTTGTGTTTGTTGTGTATTTCTTGGAATGTGGATCGAGTAGAAAATAAATACCTTCGCCTTTTGGCTCAGCGCCTTTTTTGCAGATGCTGCACCGATCCATCTGTCGATCTCTCACTGTATTTTTCACTCATTCATGAACAAGACCCCAAGATACTTGAACTTCTTTACTTGGGGTCATCTTTTCCAGCAGTGAACCCTGATCTCAGATTTGGAGGGGCTGATCCTCATCCCAGCTACAAACCGCTCCAGTGAGCATTGAAGATTGCGTCGTAATGACGCAAACAGGACCACATCATCTGCAAATAGCAGAGACTCAATCTGGTTTTTGAAAAAGTTTAATTTCTCATATACCAATAAGTTGGAGTTGAACAACCAACACATACGGTGGCCACAACACAAATGCACTAACCAAAGTCAGTTAATAGAAATAAAGACAGATCTAGTATATTCTTTAATGGGCTTCAGCATTTAAAGGCAGTTTTTAAGATGCTGAAATAAACAATGTCTACATTTAGCGTTATTTATTGTTCTGCACGAGAAGTTATTAATGTGGACTTTACCAATACTTGCCTTTAAAAGGGACGTTACCTTGTTGATGAATGCAGAGCACCAGACTGACTTCTTGCTTCACAGCAGACAAATTAAAGCCTTTCTCCTGACAGTTTAATGTTTTCCTCCCTCAGATGTAACTGGACAATTTTCTTACAAGAAGTGATAGTTTTGCTCCAGATAACATGTTATTTCAGGCAATTATGTGAACTTTCCCACCCTTGGTAAAATCTTTTGAATTGAATTCTGACTGTTGTGGCCTGTGCGATGTGGTGAATGTCCATGGAAAGCATAATTGCACTGGTGTTTACTTGTATGTTGCACTTTTTTTTTTTTAATTTCAAATTGATCTGAATGTTTTTTTTTATGTAATTGAAAGGCTCATCTAAATGTGATTATGTGCTGCACTTGTTAATGGCAAACACTTAGTAAATGAAAGATGTCCAGTTACCTTCTATTTAAACTCTTGAGTTAGTATAATGCATATTTTCCCTGTTAAGATTAAGCAGTAAGCTTAGTGCAACAACACAACAAATAAAAGTGCTTCTACAAGTTTCAGGACTACAGAGAAGCTGTATATTGAATCCTATAGTGCAAGCAACATTGATGCATTTAATCTTTAAATCCTTTTATTATCTCATTCTTTTTCCAGCTTAATCACCAGTAACATTATCAAACAAGTATTAGCATTCCTGAAGTGTGCCCCCTCGGGAAAAGACACACCGGAATCTCCAACCCTTGGTTTTCATAAGCAAATGAGGGCTAAAATCCCTCAGCCTTTTTCCATGTTGCATAAACCCTCTTTGCTGTCATGGCAACAATCTTTCATCTCCTGTTAGGTACTCCTTGCTTTTTGAATGATGTTGAATTTCATCCAGATGTGCTTATATTTTAGTACAATAGACTTTAATAATGTGGCAGAACAATAGCAGAGAGGAACAATAACTGCTGTCATGTAATCTTGTCAAATACATATGTGGACTTTAGGTGATGCTAAAACAGTCTCACTCATTATTTTGCAGTCACAAATGTTGAACATATCAGACTTTGATAGTGACATAAAACACCATAAAGTGGAATGCATAGTGAAACAGATCACCTTGCTTTAGTTTAATAACATTTTCAAAGCTTGTGAGACTTCTTAGTACAGTAAAAGGCCAGGGTGTTGGTGTGACTTTTGTTTGATGAACCACATCTCTGGAGATTTTCTTTGCATTGATGAATGAATTATTGTGGTGAAAAGGTTTTTATCCAAGCAACATCTCAGCGTATACAGTTGAAATGTTGCATGCACAACATTAGCATCTGACAGAATGCCTGACTAATCATGCTGTGGCATAAATATCAGGGTGCTGGGCACATTACTTCTGGTTTCATGTAATTGGTTTATGCATGGTTCTTATGATGCACGTGGACTATCATTAAGGAAGTAATCATCTTTCATAATTTTATGCATCCATGTTTTTCTACTTTAAATAAAACGATTAGTCTTGTTTAGCAAGAATTACATCTCAACCTCTGAACTGAGATTAATTGTACTGTTTCAGAAAACTCAACTGACCGGGACAGAAAGTGGTTTGAAGTCTGATTCCAAAAGACATTAAAAGTCTTGAGATAATGAGGATTAATCGAATTTAAGATGGGCATTCAGTAACTCCTGATCTTTTCCAACTGCAGTTCTCACTAAATTAGCGGTGCTGCCCCACTGCTTCACTTTGTGCTGTTAATTAGCTTTGATCAAAGATTACCCATATCCGAGTGCTTGTTTTCTAGGAAACTAATTTTACAGATTAAGTTGTGCTATATGCCATTCATGGTTTAGTAACTGTGTCTAGTAATGTTTAGAATGATGCACATTAAGATCAACTTTTTTTAAACAAGCAAAACTAATTGGGTGCGCTATGGCTGCTATGAATGAATTTAGATGTGCTAAACAGATGAGTGTTTGTACTCATTTGATCAAAAGATTGGGCTCTCAGTAATTTCTCTATACCTTACTTTTTTCTTACTTAAGCCTTTCACTTAGCAGATTTCTTTAAGTTTCATAATAGGCTCAAAATTACACTTAAATAATACATTTCTTCAGACCTGACGGCTTATGCTTTGGTTCCCATCAGCAGTTTGTCTCTGGCAGAATTTTAATTGAATATTTGATCTGTCTTTTTGGCACAGTTGGTAGCTTTCCGTTAAATCTGTATCATTAGTTGTTTTTCCAGCAAAGGCCAAACTTTTAAGGACATTTCCACAGATATTCAGTGCAGCACTGTAAAAAAGACCACTCCTAAAGCGGTGTGTTTGCTTTCTTTATTCGTTCCAAAATGATTGTGTGTGTTTATTTGCCTACCAGCCTATTCATACTCCTGTCAGTTTTCATTTTTCTTCAAGCTTTCTCTGATAGTTTTCTTTCTTATATTTTATTCCTTCTAATAAAGCAGTGCTATAGCATGAAGCATACACCTCCATTAATAATAATAATAGTTGTTACTTAGTTCCAGCCATGATGGAGAATATAATGAAACATAGTTTATGATGAAATTCAGTTGATAAATAAATAGGAAACAATTAATTTGGTTTCATCAGTACCAAAAATAAAAGAACATTTAAGAGAATATCAATTTAGCTTACATTAAGCAGTGATGGCATAATTTCATTTTCTTTCACATCTTGATGAAAACTCATGAGGTCGCTGAACAGTTGAAGTTGACTTTTAACTTTGCAGCTGGCTTAATGAAACATCCAGGTATGCTTACTTCCTGATCATTAGTTTGGAGGGTGGCTGAGTTTAGTTCTTTGCAAAGATAAATGAATGATTAGTGATTTGTTTAAGAAGAAAAAGATCACAACCATCCACTTTTCAAAAGACCAAAACTTTTGCACCAATTTTAAAGATGTACCTTAATTATGATTTGATGAATTAGGATTTACAATGTTATGGAGGTTGAATAAACTTACTGGCGACTTTGTGCCTCTGAGGAATATGAAGATCATCATCTGCTTAATAGAAGAGACCAACCTGGAAATGAACGTCAGCAAACATGTAGAGCAAAAATTCTTTCTCACAAAAGATTTTTTATATATTTAATTGAACCATTGTAAGACCACATTTGGTTTTCTATGAAGGTAAACTGGATATCTTTCAGTTGCTGTTTGGGAAAAAAGAACTTTTATACCATGGTCTGGGTGAATACTGTATTCTGATTGACTGTAGGGTGTCCATTAAAAAGTGATAATGGACACCTATAAAATAAGTTCCGATCAAATAGCCTCATTCCTAAATTTTTGCACTGGCTAAACCTAGTTGGTAACAGTGGCAACAGAAACTGAGAACATACAGAGTGATTGTGGACAATAATAACAACAATTTAGGATAATACAATATGATAATACATAGGATGTACGTTTGATACACATTTAATGATCAGAGTGAATGGTGGATAATATTTCTTGCAATAAAAACTATTTAGGAAACCGTCTGTGGACTGTTTGAAACAAAATTTTGCATCATCCTCTGGACACACACAAGCTGTAAGAGCTGCATCTGCCCTCTGAAATGATATGTTACTTTGTGGCACGTAACAAAACTGCGGCCAACCGAGCTGCATGTTCTGTGTCAGAGGCGGTTACCTTGGCAACGGGTCACAACGAGAGATATTAAATAGTCCACTCAGCTGCTTCTTGTGAAAAACCTATGATTTTAACGGTGAATAAAAAACAATAAGAATTTTTGATAATGGACACCTTGTTGGGCAATATACCTTACATAATCAAAAATATCACATTGTTTTGTCCTATGCGCTGATGACTGGTTAACCTCCACTTTTAATTGAAAAAAAAAAGAAAAAAGTTTTATACAAATGAACTTACCACTAAAGAGTGCAATTAATTGGAGACTTGGAACTCATCCCACCTGGTGAAAGACCCTCTCAAAGAAAAAGAAGTAGGTGTGCTTCTCTATTTCTGTTTCAGACAGGGAGGGGTCAGAAGGTCTGACAGACTCTCAGCATCTTGCTGTGCTGCTGTCAGTAGCAGTGAGTTAAGTCGTCAGTCAAATGGAAGTCCCAACTACTTCGCAACACATACGGAAATGAAGCAGTTGTTTGAAAAGGAATTCTCATAAGAAACGACATGCTCAACACACACAACCTGGCAAACAACATGCAGAGATTATCGGTACACACATTGGGAGAAACTAAAACAACATTTTATCAAAAAGAGGGTTCAGTTTTACCTGCATTGTAAATGTTACAATCATCACACTTCTGGTTCTTTCACTCTACAATTTAATGGCTTCTTCCAGACGTCTGCAGTGCACTAGTAGCTTACATAAAACTAGTTTAGATTTTTTACTTTTTAAGCATCTGTCTGCAGCAGAAAACACTGAGATGATGGTCACATTTAGTCAGATTTGTCTCTAATGGAACTCCTCTGGTTTGTTTTGAATCATGTGTCACAGTCAGTTTTAACAAAGAACCTTTCCCCTGTTAGCAGGAAATCAAAATGTCCCACTGGCCTCAACTCTGATTCTCTATTTTGGAGAAGCAGTCATGCTCGCTGGCTCAAATCTTTCAACTTGCAGTAGATGTATGAATCTCATCTCAATGAGGAAACACATTAGCTGAAAAATCTAATTTACAAGAACAATTTTGAGTAAGTTAATTTCAGAGCTGGTCTAGAGAGCCGATAGACAACACATATTACATTTTGGTGATTAATGTTACACATCCTCGACACGTTTGGGATTTTTCTAATAAGCACTTAATGTGCTCTATATTAAGACCAGCTCTGGTGCCGAGTTGAAATTTGGGACTTGTTACGGTCCCTCTGCATTTTATTAGTCTGCATATATGATTCATTTAAAAAGCAAAACATTTTACCTCTAAAACTGATTGTTAGCAATGTTTATAACGTGTACAATGTTTTTATTGAATTTTTAAACAGCTTTTGCTCTTCGCAGGTCAGGGACCGGAATTCGTAGCGCTTTCTTTTCTGCTACTTTAGTCCCAAAATGTAGCAGGAGCTTATCAGCCCGTTTAAGCCTGGTGTCATTACTGACAAATGAAAATGAATTGTGACACTTTTTCTCACTGTTCCTGCTTAACAATGATTGCAATTTTCCATGGCAAGCTGGTGTGGAAAAAACTGTGCTGGCTGACCTAGTAGTTTCAGACATAGAGGGCCTGGGGAAAAAGACAAGGAAAGTCTAAATGGGGTCTCTGCCTGCATGGTTTTTAACTAAATTTCACTTTGCAGCTATCAGTGCTGCTGTTCAGCTACGGTATCTCGGCTTGCCAGTGCTCTGTGTATTTTGATGTCTTTGTTTTTGCTTGTGTGTTGCTTCCTACAGGCTGCTCAGTGTGCTGTGCTGCAGTTTGGACTCCCTCCTGCTGTTGGAGAGCCAGTACAACATCTGCTCCATGTTGCTGCAGAGTCAGAGGGAGAACGTTGCTGACCCTGACACCAATGATGGGTATGAGGTCCAAAACACAAAGTCCAACTTCTATTGTAACTTTCTCTTTAAATGTTTTTATATCTTAACTTTAATGAAAACTATTGTTCAAATGAAGAAAAAATAAAAAAAATCTGCACACTGATGTTGCTTTGCACTATTGCCTCGGCTGGAGCGCCTCTGTGTAATGTTTGCATGCATGGGTTTTCTTCAGGTCCTCTAGCTTGCTCCATGTTCCAAAAAACATGCAAGTTAGATTATTTGGCTCTAAATTGACACTAGTAGCAAGTGTGCGTGTGCATTTTTTCTGTCTGTATTGACCCTGCACTGGTGACCTGTACAGGGTTAGGAGTTAGGGTTTCTCTCACCTGATAGCAGCTGGGATCAGCTTCAGCCCCACCCTGTATTGCACAAAGTTCAACCCAAGACAGAAACATACAAGGATGCATCAAAAATCACAGTCTCGTGTATTTATACCATAATTTAGAGAGCTCTCATCTAATGAATGAAACATTGGTCTTTTAGCTTTTAGAAATCATATTAAACTATGCAGTCGTGTAAAATACGTGCATCCTACATTTAGCCCTGCTGAAAAATGGAGATACAATAATTATGCTAATTAAAAGAGCATAACACGCCATGGGAGCTCGTTATTTAAACCTTACAGGATGGAGGGAAAAATCTTTCTTCAGTTACATCGTCTCTCCGGATGATTCTGCACAACATGATTGAATGTTTTTTTTAAAAAAAGGTCTAAAACAAAATATTAGTTTGTCATAAAGTTACTTAATTTTATCTGGATATTCCAATGGTTTTATTCTAAGATATCAATTATTAGTCATATGTTGGCATTTCATTATTGCTGCTTTCATAAATCTTAACATTAACAGTAGATCAAAGATTCTTCATGGTGGTGGACGAATCTCAAAACTAGTGATGCTTAGTGTTGAAAGCAAAGTGATGATTTTAGGTATTTTCAACACTTCTAATACTACTACTACCAATAATAATAATAACTTTATTATTTCCAGTTGGGAACATTGGCTCTGCATTTTACTCATCTCTAGTGATTTTACTAGAGAAAAGTGGAAATTGTTTTTACTACGCGTTTTAGTAAAATCGTTTGTATTTCCCTGACAGAAATGTAATGATAGCTCAGGATGAGACAAAATGAAACAATGTGTGAAAAAAGGGAAAAGGCCATTTGGAAAGAATGTTTTTTAAACAGCCTTTCTCTCTGGATAATGGCAGGCACCACCATGGCTGCTGGTTATGAATGAAATGAACTCGCATCACATGTCTGAATGCCTGCTCAGTTTTAAAGAATGTTCATTTTCTCAATTATCCTTCCAACTTTTCTTTCCCCTCATCTTCCATTTACTATCATTTTTACTTTGCTCTTTTTCTCTTGTATTTTCCTGCTCATATCTTATCATTTTTATATATCTTACTTTCTTTTACACCAGAGTTCACATTTCTGCCATGATGTCTGTTATTTCTTTTTAGGTTTTTTTCTTTTTAACAGAATTCATTTTATAGCAAACAGGCCTCTGAAAGAAGTCCTGTAGAAGAAAATAGTTGTCCTTATTACTTATTTTAAATCCAAATTGCTTGAGCTGTAAGAACTACCCACCATGGGTGTTGGAAACTAGAAATTCTCAGATCTTATATGAAATTCTCAGATCTCTCTTACTTCCTCATGACACCATTGCAGTTGCAGTCCTTCAGAGGTTTCAGACCCCGTGGAAAGGCCGTATAAGTTAACTTACAATGTTACATAGTTTTTAATATGTGGCCATCTAATGCACAAATAAACATGTGTATTACTGCATATATATTTATATATAGTTATTTTTATAAAGATTCTTTTTTCTTTTTTTCTTCATGAGGTAATTTTGCTGAAATACTGTAGTACGCAAAGCTTACTAAAGGTCACAGCTTATTTTTCTCAAATCCTAATAAACTGGCTGCTAATTTAATTGTGTTACCTGGTTTAAATAAAGGTTAATAAGGTGATCTTTACTCTTTGTTTCCCCCAGGCTGATCATCATCGACAGTGTCTCAGTGGAGAGGAATCATGTGCTGGTTCGTGTTAGTGTGGTGGGAGGTCCGTCTGAGAGGAGGCTTCCTTCTCGAACCCTGCAAGAGGTCAGCTTTGTTTAACTGTGCAACCAGGTGCACTTTTAAAATACAGTTAAAATTTAATGTTCGTACCAGTGCAGGTATTTGAAAAACGGACAGTTGCACTCTGTTGTTGTACACGATGAGGTAGTAACGTGATCCAAAGGTGGTGTTTCTGTCAGGCGGTACTTGTGTGACCAATGAATGGTAAAATGTTCAGTCAATATTTAGATTTATTTTTTAAGCCACATTTCTGAACTCTGGCTGACGTTTTTCAATGATATGCACCCGCATGGCGACCAATTTGGCCTCCATCCTGCATCCTGTCTCTACTCTGAGCTCTCCAGCGAGTAAAGGTTTGTCTGATGTAGGGCTATGCGATATCAACCAAATTATATAGCTCGATGTTTTTTTATGTGAATCACGATATACAATATATATATATCTATTGATTTTTGTCAAGGAACCAAAGAGACAGTTCCTTTTCACAGTCCTAAATGCACTTTTATTAGGGATCAATAGCACATAAAGTAGCTGGAAATTAAATGCCTCTAAAAAAAATGAATGAAAAATACTTTTTTAATGACCATAAAAACAGTAGTTCTGCAAAATACAAAAAGAAAAGATACTTTTCGCTAAAAACAAGCTGTCTGAATATAAAAGATATTCCCTCATTCTATATCATGTGTTAAAAAGTCTCAAAATATTTGAAAGTCTCAATATGTTGCCCAACCCTAGTTTGATGATGACCTTTCTCTCCATCTTTTCCTCTCTTCCTCTATAACGTCCTGTGTTTCTTGGATGAATCTGCCACAATGTGCGTTTAAAATGGGCAGTGAGCTGATATCCAGTTGCTAGTGTGTGACGCGGTACCGTATATGTTGTAATGTTATGCCAGGTTGGGGGAAAAAAGCGTGATGTGCGGTATCTCAGCCTCAGGACGTTGCTGGGCAACAACTGCTTCAGGAGTGTAAAACACAAATATCACCGTGCCATTAAAAGTTTTAAAGCTGGAAAGTTATAAAGTGCTACTTTAACTCTGTGTGCTTTTAACTCCTAACAGTAACCATTTGTGGCTGAAAGTAAAAAACAAAACAAAAAAACAGTACCTACATTTAGGACAAAAATTCATCTTTCCGATTGAAATCAATCTGATCCGAGATTCCAGCTGACATGTTTACCACCATTTACATGGTGAAAAGACTTAGTAAGATTGTAATGTTTTTCACATTCGCAATGTGGACTAATTCACATAAAGAAAAAGACAAAGATGTTTTTTTAAATACTTTATTCCAAACCTTTTGACCTTAAAGATGCTCAATAATTCTTAACTTCAATAAATAGTTTCCAATAAAGCGTTTTATCTGCGACAGTTCAGTTCTGTTTTGCTGCCGCCATTTTTCAAATATTCCCTAAAATCCATCACAGCATAAGCCCCTCGTGGTTCAACAATACATCAAAGAAACGATCAGAGGTCAAGAGGTCAAAGAACTGTTAGCACATTCCACCATCTCCCTTCTTCCTCCTAATAGGACTCCATAGCCATGAAACTAACGAGACATGGAAAGTGGACTTCCTCCTCAGAACATGTATGAAAGCATAAAACGGCGTATTCAGGAATAGAAAATTGGATTTCTTTTACTTAATAAAATCACAATTATGTTATTGTTTGACGTATCTGTTGGGTGACCTGGCAGCTCATAATCTCTTGGAACATCTCTACAAGTCACCACTAAAAACTCATCTGTGTCCTATTTCTGTCAGAGTAAAAACCTTCTGATGCGACGTTGAAACTTTATGCTGTGGTTAACTGAACAAACAATCCGTCTTTTTAATCCTTTTTTTCCCATTAACACAAGCTTAGCATTCCCTGTGCTCACCAGTCACCATCTGCTGCTTTCCATTCTGCGCTTGTGGTTCCCAACAGCACCTCAGTCGTGGTTTGAAGCCTGCAGCCTTATTTACTGAGCACGTTATGGGATTGATATCAATTATTTAGGTTTTGCTTATTCTCAACCCAAAACAGGAACTAATTTAGGCTGAGGTCAGGGAAATGATATGAAAGAGATTTCCAAATGGGAGAGTGTAAATTATCTTACTGCAATAGATCTCCCTTTTTTCCCTGTTTAAATTTGTGTGAAATTTACAAAAGAAATTAAATTTATAAGTTAAGGCAATGAGATTTCTGGAGGTGAGACACATTTACCAGCTACAAGACCTAATGAAGAGTAAAATGGCTATGAAGCATTATCGAACAATGTCAAAATATTAATATTAATACTTTAGAGTTTAACTTAGCACAAAAGTACTAAGTTATTATACACCAAGTACTATGTGTATTATACATTGTAGGGAAGCCTGATTCGTCACCTTTACATTGAGGTATAACTCGTAAAGATCGTGCATCTGTGAAATGAACAACACAGCTAAATGTGTGGGTAGTGTTGCAAGTGCTGCGAGGTGTGTGCCAATCACAGAAGACGGGCCAGTACATCAGGAGACGTGGAGGAGGCCGTAGGAGGGCAGCAACCCAGCATCAGGACCGCTACCTCCGCCTTTGTGCAAGGAGGAACAGGGGGAGCACTGCCAGAGCCCTGCAAAATGACCTCCAGCAGGCCACAAATGTGCAT
>JBAMHW010000025.1:22020686-22049838 GCA_037177495.1 Rhadinocentrus ornatus
GCGCACCCACGGGACGGTCAGGTTGCTGATATAGTCTGTACACTGTAATCTTGTTGCATTTCCACAGGCAGCCGTAACCTTACCTTAGAGGATAACGATAGATGCCTAAGCTACGTAATAGCACAACACCATCATAGCAGCACCTTCCTTAAAGTATAACTAAAACACAACTCAGAAACAAAGAAGGAGAATGGCGTCGTTCAACAGTTTGTGTTATTTCTTCTAGGCTGTGCTTCGTAATGGCAGTTTAAAGGGAGATTTAATTAACAAAAAGAAAATCTGTTACTCCAGCTTTGCTTTTATGCCAGATCACACGGTAAGTGACTTTTTTCAACCAATCAATGGATTGCAGTGTGTCAAGGTCCACCCTTTTGGGTTAGATTGGTTCCCTAAGAGTCCCAAAAATGTAGAGTGGGTAGGATCAGATTTTAGAGTACCTTCCCAGTTTTCACATGTGGAAATGCAAAGAAATGCATCCCACCTCGTTGATAAAAACGGTGTGTATTCTCCTTAGTCTCAGTATTGTGAAAGTTATGTTATCTGTATTCATTTCTGTAGCAGCCCCATCAGCCAGTGTTCCCAACTTGTTTTCACTATTAGATTCTCAGTGACTGTGGGGGGTTTCATTCATATGAATCTAAGAGCAAAGCAGACATGGTTTACTCAGGGACAGCTGGGAGCACTGAAGCCACTAACTGATATGGGGCAAACACGTTGCTGTATGTGTGTTTTTGCAGCTGAGCCTGGATCTAATGTGTCTGACATCCTAATGTCTTTCTGCTTCTTTTACAAAATTGTATATTTACATTTTATTTTTTTATTTGTATTATTTTTAAGGAAGTATCTGTCCAGCTAACTAACTGCCTTATAGAATAGAAAATATGAGGTTTTTTATGTCTTAAGCAAAGCAGCCAGATTTTTGTCTGGATATTGGATTTTCTTTAAACATAGCATTAATGGAGCTGAACTTGCTTATATTAATTTTTATGTATGTTTTTTCTCTTCAGTGCTGGCTGACCTTCTGGAGACAGTTGTGGCCCATCTATCCAACTCTGCTGCAGAGTGCTTCTTCTCTCCGGTTCGTTACAAAGGTCAGCGGAGAATAAATTCTGTTTCTTTTCTTGACAGCGTCGTTGAGGGAAAATAACTAAAGGCCACTGGCTGGATCAGTAAAGGAAGCCACATTCTTAGAACTTGAGATGTTAGTCTACTCTGTTACGGGTCATTAAGAAAGAAAAGAAAAAAATAATCAATTACTTGTTACAGAAATAGTGAATTAGCAACTAAATGCATTTAGGCCTGTAGACATGGTCATAACAACTTACTGCTAATTAAGCATCCTACCTGTATTGTGAAATCTCTCCAGCTAGTAAAAGTCAGTCTTTACTTTAATTTTGTCTAATCTCTTGCTCTGTCCCCTACTTTTCTTTTCCTCCCTTCCTCCAATAATGTCTTCTTGCATTTCTTTGTTGAATCAGCCACAGTGCGAGTTCAAAACAGCCGGTGTGTTTACATTCACCTGCTAGTGTGTGACGCGGTGCATAAAGCGATACTCAGCTGCAATGTCATGTGGTGTCCCAGAAGAAAAAGTTGTATAGTGCGGCTTCTCAGCCTTTCGACGCTGTTAGACGCTGCCTGTATCTAAGAGCTAGATGAGCCAACTCGGACCTAACGTGAGCTAACCGACTAACAAAGGTAGGTGGGCTAAAGCTAAGGCACGCTGTTAGCTGGCTAAAAAACGTGTTTGTGCTGCCCTCTCCCTTCTTGCTGCGGATATTGGATACACGTCAATCAAAAGTACACACCCCTAATTATGCCGGATTTCACGATTAAATAACACCCAAATGGATGAGTTAAAAAAAATTCACCCCCTCACATTTGTCACGAAGGTAAACTTTACCTAATAATCCTAAAATAGATTGTTTAAATAGATTTACATTATTTCTGCTGTGAAGTTGGTCTTTTTAACATGGGAGTCTACGGGGATTTGCTCTGTTTTAGAGCCAGCCCCTGAGGGGTGAACTGCAATTTGTTTGCACTTCCGCATAGGCTTCCCATTTCACCGCCGGAGGTTGCTACTTGGTACCAACGTGTCATGGTTTAAACAGCACAGCCTACCTGAGTATTTTTGCTGAACATGTCCATCCCTTTATGACCACAGTGTAGCAAGATAATGTACCATGTCACAAAGCTCAAATTATCTGGTTTCTTGGACATAAAAATGAGTTCACTTGACTCCAACGGTCTCCACAGTCACCAGATCTCAATCCAACAGAGCAGCTTTGGGATGTGGCGGAACAGAAGATTCTCATCATGGATGTGCAGCAACTGTGTGATGCTGTCATGTCAATATAGCACCTTGTTGAGTCTGTAAAACCAGGAACGCACTGGTGCTGGCAAGGTGGACCTAATTAAGTGGCCAGTGAGCAGCAGCCACTTATATTGGTACAGGCTTTTGTGTTTTAGCAGTTGTAAAGGGCCTTTTGGCTGTATTTGTTTGACAAGGACCTATTAAGCTCTTAACCAACTTCTTTTATCAATCTGGTATGTTGCTGGTCAGGATTCAAGTGAAGGCTGAAGTCTTTAGCCCAGCTTCCACCAGCGAGTCCAGTTCGGAATGGGACGGTTTGTTGCATTTTGGTTCAGTTCATCATGATCTCTGTTGTGTTTCTTAAGCCAAAAATGACAATGGTGGACATCCAGTAGTTTCTATTGATCATGTCATACGTGTTGCTTTAAACAAAAATCAAACTACAGTATATTTAACATGACACAACATGATATTTAAGGTCCAGCTACAGTGGTGGTATATCTGGTGGTGCTGGATTAGGGTGCTTCTGCTCTGGTTTTAAAGAACTGAGGCTGTTGTTGCACAATATTCACCTGATATCACTCAGTAGTAATAAATCTGATCTCCCATTGATTTCCAAGGAAGAGTTTAACCTTCTTAACTTAAAATACATAGCTGAGACAAATATGAAGCCATGATAACATACCTGCTTTGCTGTAGTTTCAGTAGAATAAGCAAAGTTAAAAATGTTCAGTGCATTTCTCCATTTATTGTTCAGTTGCCGTCTTTCTCTGTCACTACACTCGGCTTGACATCAACAAAAGCATTAGACCATCTTTAGCACTGATCGTTGGTGCCCTCACAGTGCTCAATAGACCTTTTTACCAGTAGACCCGACAAAATGGATATATTTAAAGGTTTTAAGCATCACCTAAATGAAACATTTAGCAACAGAGTTTCTTTTTGTACTAAACTGACTTCACCTGCACGTGAAAATGTTTCCTACATCCCAAGTGGTGCTGGCAACAAGACCACATCTAACAAGGACTTCCAGGAAATGGAAGAAGCAGAAAAAGATGGCAGATCTCAGCAGTAAAGCTCAGTGGTTGACACTCCTCTTCAGTGTCAAAGTCAGAGACAGTCACTGCCGAATGGCAGATGGAGGGAAAAAACCTTTAGACTTTAACAGCAGTTTTCAGTCCCACTTCAAAATGAGTGATGTTTGACAAATCAGATAAGTTAATGGTGTCAGCAGATCGGCTTTTTCAGTAGCCAGGAGGCTAAACAAGCTGATCAGAGTGATGGCAGACAAATAAACAACACTCATTAATGAATTCCCACACAATCTTGCAAACAAGAAATTTGCCTAAAGGTGAAGGAGTACTTGCATATTAATACATTATAAGTATTATCTGTAGAGCAAGCAGTTAAAACAAGCATGCAGCGTTACAACATACAAAAATTTCTAATGCCATAAACTCTAGTGGAGTGATCAACATATACTCTAAATATATATGTATGTATATATATCGGGCCGATCACAGATTAGAAAAGTATTTATTTTCTTTAGACAGAGCTCTTAAACAACTGTTTTAGATATGTAAATGGTTTCCGCTTTTGGAGCCAAATTTGTTATAATGAACAAAGAACATGGTTTAAACCAGGGAGTGTGGATGTTTTTGTTTTTGTAAACAATCTGGTTAAAAAAAATGTCACTGTGAGCAGCATCAGAGAGATAATATGACTCAGTGCAATATGATGCAAATTATATTAAGTATATTCAGTTCAGCTGATAATAAACTACCTTGAAAAATCAGTACTATGTTGTGTGCGCATCATAGTTCTAGTTGCAAGTTAAGTTTCAGTTTTGGTTAGCAGAATCCCGTTGTTAATGGGTTGTTTGGTAATTATATTACGAGTATGCATGGCCTGGGTTCAGGTTGAAGGAACTGGAACCGTGCGGGCCAAGTACGTAGCTGAGATGGGCCAGTTCAACATCATTCACAATCTTTTCTAGTTCCGTATTAATATGTCTTTATTTAGATGTGTTTCCTGCTGGTGGCAACCAAGCATGTTTTCATCTTAAAGGTTTAATCTTAAAAACCTGGAGTTTCTTACCGACGTGAGGGGATGTAATAAGAAAATGACTTTTTACACATTTTCTGTAAAACTATGAACAATATATCCACCTTCGTTAATCAGATACCTGCTTCTCTGTCTCTCTCTCTCTTTTTGATGTGCTTTGGTTCAGTAAACCCTGATCTCTGTACCAGTGGTGGTTTTTCATGATGTTTTTTGGTTGTTGGCAAAAACTAATCGGTGCATTACTCCAACCAAGTGGTCTGGAATGTGGACCAGAAAGTTTTCAAGAGCCAGAGTTGTCAAAAATATTAGCTCGTTTGCTACATTTTGTCAATCCCATGTGCTCCACCTGTCATGTTAACGCGCCCCCCCAGTTTAAAAAAACAGTGACATAAAGAGTCAAAAAGAAGAGGTGATTGTTCAGGCAACAAATTATTTATTAAATGAAAGCTGACAAAATGTACGATGTATCAGTTTGTCACATTTCATAAATACTTTAGTCTGGCTTCATACAACAGACAGTCTACTAATCAGAATTGTCCTTAACCACTTTAACAGCAGATCTCATCATCCTAAGACAAAGTTAAATAAAACGATCATATCCAACATTAGAAGGGCACTAAAGCTATTAAAAGAAGAGATGTGGGTGGCATTCAATGCTTAAAGAACATTAACAGCACATTAGCTGTTAAAGTGTGCTGTAGAGGATTCCTGTCATCTGGTGCTTGCGATGTATAAGATGACTTACAGGCCTGTTCAGAAATGTAGACACCTTGAATTTAATGTACATGTTGTATAATAATCACAGCAAAATCACCAGCTAGACCTGATCAGACTATTTTCATCACTGTCCTCCAAAAAAGAAAACTTCTCATATTTAGTTAGGATACAGCGATATATATCCTAACTTTATTCATGTAATACTTTTCTAAACATATGTAACAACGTGCTTCACATAGCAGCAATAAAAACAAGTAAAATAACTTAACACAACAATAGAAATAAAATAGCAGGAAGCAAAAACACTATCAGGTGCAACCAGGAATGGCTCTCTGACATAAGCTTGCTTTAAAGACTGACTCTGCAGACCTGAACTCCTCATGCAGTTCCTTCCAGATATTAGGGGGCTTTTATAGCAAATACTTATCCCCTTTGGTCTTAAACCCCCCGACTGAACTTTGGCAGATTTTCTCACTTTGGTGCCTGTAATGACAGCTACTTCAGCATCTGTCTTGCATCCAGTCTCTTCTCTGAGCTCTCTTCAACCACTTAGTCTGACAACTCTTGTTTTGTCCCTTTCTCTTTTTCTTTTTCTCTCTTTCTTCGATAATGTCCTCTTGAGTTTTTTGCTAAATCGGCCTTGGTGCTCATCTAAAACAGCCAGCGTGTTGATATCCAGATGCCGGAGTGTGACGTAGTGCCTTGAAGCAAAATGCAGCTGTAATGTGTTGCCCTGACATGGGGGGAAAAAAGAGCCTTATGCTGCAGGGAATGAAATATTCTAGAAAAATTGAGGCTTTTCTTTACAAACCTTTGCAAAAAATAAATTGTAATACATCTGTGTCCTTTTTTTACTTGACATTTCAGTGTCCAGTAAATGTTGAAATCACCTGAAAGCATCTCTTTAGTTCAGCCTGAAGCTCTTTACATGTTTGTTTAATTTTGTTAACCCCCTAAAATCTCCACTAAACTCTGGATTTTTTTAATTTGTTTCTTCTTGAAAAGGTAAGTAAGCTTGTTTCAGATCTGTGGTGATCTCCTTGTAGTTGATTTGGTTCCTCCTGTTGTTGGTAACCATATTTCTGATGCTATCAGACAGCCCTTTGGTCTTTGCCTAACAAAACGGGCGTGAGGACCTTTGCAGTGTTCTGTTACTTTTACTATTATTTTAGTAAGAAAAGCTGATTGAAAAGAGTAAGCAAAATTGTTTGGTGTACAAAAATTTAGATTATAAATGTTTTTTGGTGATTACACTAGTTTCATTATTAAATATAAGATGATGAGTCTAGACACTAGCGGTGGGTTTAGAGGATGGGGAGCAGGTTGGGTTGGACAAGACTTTCTAAAAGGAGAAATAAAAACTGGGAAAACTTCCCTCCAATTATGAATGTTTACAAACTCAAACGTCCCTGAGCTGCCAATGAAAAAAAACTGAGATTCATTAAAAAGATTCGGAAGGATCAGATGTCACAGACTAGCAGGCAACCAGTGTTTTTAAAAATGCAGCTTAAATAATGTACAATTATAATTAAAAGGATACGAAATGTGTTCAGCTTTCTTTAATTTATTATGTATTTTTCAATGAGCCTCTTTTCATGACTTCCAAGACTGAAGTATTTCATTTCCCCTTCGTGCGTCAGATGTCTTTTATTAGTGCCGTCTCTGTACATCTGTCAGTACAAAGCCATGAACCATCTAAAGGCCTGAAGAGTCTATGATGCATTTATCTTAATTCTCTCACACACTTCAGATGGATTTCTTTATGATTTTTTTTTTTATACTAACATCATTTTTAGTAATCAAATTGACTTCAATAATTTCATCTAGACACAACTGTTAGGGGAATAATTGAGACATATTTTAAAGTAGGCAAGTAAAACATTTGATGAAAATTAAAAAGAAATCTGACAGTTGCTTGAATGAAAAATGAGGTGAGCTAGATAGAAGATTATTGCTAAAGGAATAAATAGAAAGAGAAAGAGGGAAAAAAAAGTCAAATCTCTTGGGTAGGGGTTATAGCACAAGTTTGGTTCGAAAAGAGCAGCTGTCTCCAACTTAAATCTTTATGAACGGCACCTTCTCCACATTATTGATTATGGACAAATGCTCGCAACTCTAATAGAAAAAGAAAAAAATGCAAATTGTTTTGCAATATTTATTTTTCATGAAGAAAAAAAATCTAATGAACATTGTTACATGTCACAAAGCCCTAAACATGTGAGAGGGATCACGTCTCCCTGGCAAACAAAATGGTGATCTTAAAGATAATCAGTATGACTGACTACCTGTCGGTCTTTATATATGGACGCGAGTCCTAATTCATCTATTTCCAGAACCGCTCAAAAGTACTCGAAACACTGAGTATCCTGACAAGCTCTAATGACTCAGTAGGTGTTTTTATTCTGAGCATCTCATCTATAAAGGGGCCAAAGCTTTGCGATTGTCTCATGGCAATACTCAAAACAACAGGTGATATGTGATGAATTATAGTGTGACATGGGGTGTGATGGGTAAGACAAACTTCAGCCTCCGAGGAGACCAGGCAGCTGTCAGAACTCGGTGTGTGTGTTTGGAGTAGCAACAGAGCATCTCTATGTAGATGATTGACGCAGAGTACGATCTTAGCCACTCTGCCCTACTTAAACCTTCTTATAGTATGGAGAGAGCAGAGTGATTTGCCAAGTGTTAGCCTCTGTCAGTTCTCTGTATCTCCTCGCCCATCATAGCTCTGACTTCTGAAAGCAGCCGTCCAGGATTTCAGCTCCTTGCTGAAATTTGGTTACTGGAAATGATGATGAAGTATTTTTACATGTAACTGCTACTACTTAGTTTCTCAGACAGAAATTTCTTTAACCAGTTCAGACCTAAAGCTTTGCATAAAATCCACTTTCTGAAACCTGTACGTTTTCTGGAAGAGTTTAAACTGTCCACTGAAAAGTCTGTTTATTTCCTTTTAAAATGGATTAGTAAGGAAAATGTTTTTATGGGTGAGCAGCAGAGTTGAGTATGTAGGTTGCCCATAAAAAACTTGCCAAACATTATGCCAAAAAGCCTTGCTTTTCCAGTGAAGGTCATGCTGCCCCACACCATCTTACTGGCTTACTTACTTGCAGCAATTAGCTTAGCATTCTCCATGTCTTAGGCAGTCTTACGGTCCCAACTAACGTCTGTGGTAGGGTCCATGCTCACAACTGCTGCTAATCAGGCACTCGATTGTTAGCACCGGGAATTGACACAACCCACATAATACACTGCTTATCCCAGAAATCCTCACAAATGTAGCTCCATTTAAAATGTAATAAACAGGCTTTCCATTGGTATAGGATTTACTACCAAGAGGCATTGCTACAAGGAAATAATCCACCAAACAGAAAGTTCCTTACTTTTTGTGCCAAGTTCATTAAGCCAGTTTTCAAGAACTTTTTTTTTTTTTTTACATATTTTCGGATGATGTGTGCTCATGTTTCTCTTACTGTGTCTCATATTCATGACTAATTCCTTAAACTGTGCAGTCCTCGTTATTTTCAGCCTAACTTTTTTTCTATTTGGGTAAAGAACATGAATTAGTTGATGTCTGAGGCAGAAATCCATGAAAAAGCTGCAGGTTGCCGATAGTCCTCTTCATAATCTCTGCAGTTATATTATACAAGTAATCCTGACTAATATCAGTGATAAGTTGTTTGAACCTCTTTTAAACTTTTTTTTTTTAATGGTTATGATTAAAGTTATTAAAAACTGTAAAATCGACTCTGGTGGCGCAAAGCAGAGGAGATGCGAGGCGACAGAGGTATTAAAACTAGAAGATTAATCTCCGTTAGGTAGTTATTACCATCTGCATGTGGTTTTTAGAGGTGCTAATATGTGAAGAGAGAAGGGTGAGAGACAACTCATAGAACTAGTTTTCCTGGCACATCAAAAGCTATTTTCTCTCAGATAATACTCTTAAATAAACTCTCATCATCATCTCACCATAAACTGTCTGAGGCAGGGGATCAATTTCCACAGACGTAATAATACTATGTTTTCTCAAAGGAAGAATGCAATGGAAACATCCTGCAAAAGAAAATGTCAGTTTGCTCACAGTTATGGCCTCATTCATAGTTGTATCCACAGGATTATACTCAGGACTCCCGAAGCTGATATTCTTTTACGATTCTGCACAAATAATGACACTAACTAAGAGCAAACCAGTCATTTGTGTATGTAACTGTAGCAGGAGTTTGTTCACTGCTGCAGGGGAACTGGGATCTTCTGTGTTGCTAATTTTCATTCCATTTTAAAGAGGAAAAAAGGAAAGGTACAGCCCTAAAATGTGAGACTGTGCTCCTATAAAACTACCCAGAACGGACTGTTATCAAATTACCAAGTCCCCTTAACATGATACCGTCTCACAAACATCACAGTTAAACGATTCCGTGTCACGTCTGTAGTGTGGTGAAAGTAGAAATTCTTTATCTACTCTCATGTTTTCCCATTCTACATGCTCATAATGCACCATGAAAGATATTCCCTGAGGAAAGCATTGCCCGATTTCATTTTTACATCCTCTTGTCTTACAGCAGAAGAGAAAAATGTGAAGAACGCTGTATTATCGTCTGCAGAACAGATGGGAATCGACACCTGTGTCAGGTACGTGAAGCAAATTCCTGCTCCTCATAAATGTTCATTTATTTAGACAATCTTTTTACTGAAGTATGAATGTGGAGAACCTGCTGTGAAGGAAGTATTTCAGCAAAGATAGTTAATAACTGCTGAGTTGCAACCTTCAAGTGAGTCGCCATTCTTATAAATTTTGACATACCTCAATTTTCTGGACCCATATACTTGTTCTTCTTTTCATAGAGTAGAAGAGGAAGAGCTCTTTTTGAACATTTTTCTGGCTTTGTATATTCATATATGCATTTTTTTTTAATAAATATTAGTCAGTGAGCCGCATCAGTCGCACATATACAACCCACCCCTCTCTGCCCAAACATGAACTCTGACTTCTAGCTTCTGTCTGAAATAATAATTTAACTAGAAATAAACATCTGCCGTGACGCTTAGATAAGGAAACAATATCTTGGGGATCTGTCCACACCAGGAGCCACCTTATCAAGGACCACAAAAAGCCAGGGCTGCAGTGCAGGGGCCCCAGCAACCACCCCGACCAGGGTGATCCCCACAGCAGCAACCCTGCAGACCGAGCAGGCATAGCCCCTGGTGTGAAGGATTCCCATGATTTAAAAAATTAAAAAGTAAATAAGAAAATTAAAACTAAAAGAACTAAGCAAAAAAGATTTTTAAAACATCATTCTTGTATCATAATTATGCCTTTTTGAAAGACAACATAGCGCTAATTGCTGATATATAAAAATGTGCTGGGCAACAACCAAAAATTTTTAGTGCGATTAATCGCATTGCAAAATTTAAGAATGAATGCAAAAGCAGAGTATTGCACTATTTTCTTCTGTCATATGAAGAAAATGTAGCACTTTTTGGTTTAAAAACCCTTTAAACAAATAAACTGCTTTTTAACAGCAGTTTTCCCCTTTCACACTACAACTTAAACATATTGTCTTAAAATCAAATATATATGACAAAGAAGGATGAAAATATCTGGATTTATTTGTTAAATGAGCCGATGTCAGTGAGATGTTGCTGTTAAGCAAACTTTACTTTTTTCATTTTTAACCCTGTTAACAAGCTAATATTGGCTAAAAAACACCAACATCTGTCTCTTATACGCACTGACCCTCATACTCAAAAGTGTTATTCTTTTATTACATCCTTGTCTTTGTGTTCACATTGAGGCTCTTTGGTGTGTGCACCACTTTCACACTGTTTCAATGTGTGTATGTGTCATGAGTCTCATGGTTGTTGATGCTTTAGGAAATATTTTGAGTAATTTCTGAGCTTTTCGGGCTCCCCTTGTAAGTTTTGTTGTTTGTAGTTGTTATGAATCCTTTTTACTGTTATTGTATTGTTTGGGGTCTTTCCAGCCCATTGTTTTTGCTGTTATTACAATCCTCTACTGCAATTAATCTTGCAGTTGTGTTTTTTATTGTTTTTTTTTTTGTTTGTTTTCTTCTGGTTGTTGGACTGATTGCTGGGTATTTGCAATTAAAAGCTTTGGAGAGAGTTGAGAATCAGGCACAGATATTCATTGTGTAAAGCAGCTTCTTTGTGTTCTATGTAATTACTCTTTAAGCATGCCTGTGTGCTTACACAGGTATAACATACATTGTTCCCCAGTGTTGTATAAAACCTGGCGTAACCTCTTTTGTTTCTGAAGTTTCTGAAGCTGCCAGTAAATCCAGGTGCTATTTGATTCTAATTTAAAAGTTCTAGTTAATTTATTAATTAACTAAAAGAAAGTCAGTTCTTTAAAGGCTCACTCCCAAATTGACAGATATTTACTGTAAATGAAAATGAAAATTCCTGAAGAAACAGCCGGAAAATGTTAAATCAAGCAAGTTAGAGATTACAGTGCAGAGGCGACAAGAGATGATTCCCAGTTAATGAGCTGAACAAACCATCCTTGAGTCTCACCATCCTGCAGGTTTTAGCCGTTTCCCTGCTTGCTCTCACATTGCCCAAATTAACGGCTCATTAAAGGGTTTGTACTGAACCTGAGAACATCAGGTGTGTCGAAGCGGTGTAAACAGCTAAAACCTGCAATGCAGTGGTCTTCAAGAACTAGAGTTGAACTGTTTTTATCTCTGTTTTTACTTTTAAACATAATGAAAGAAGCCATGCATCAGGAATGCCAGACCACTTTAGTTACTGCATCAGTATAGAATAGCTGCAGCTGGACAAGCTAAGAAAGGCCTGTTTGCTTTTTGAAACAGTAAAAGTTGACAATGCATCATCTCTTATAGAAGTAAATATTGTTGGTAATGAATTTATATCTAATCTTTGATTCAGGAATGTCAGACTTGCTGAGTTTCGTCTTTACCATTAGACCGTTCAGCATAGTTATGATGAGTCCATGTTTGCCCTGAGCCACAGTGTTTCTTTTTCTCTCAGCTTGATAGAAAATGTTCTATCGTACAGTAGTAGTAAAATGGGATTATGGGAATACAAGAAGTTTATAAATGCTCACAGTAGTCTAGTTTCATATGATCTCAGTCTGTTGAAGCAGTTCAGAAAATAAAAAATGTGATTCTGAAAAAGAGTAGCAAGTTCTAACTAAACATTAATCCTTAATAGAAATGTGAGGTTCATGTTGTCTGTTTTATCTGAAATTCACAGGTATGGTGTCTACCTCAAGCTGCTGAAAGAAGATGCCACGAATGACCTGATGCTGCTGATGAAGCACATAAAGATCTTCTTGTCCTCACAGAGAGTGAAGACATCATCAGTGCTCAGTATCTTGCAGAGTATATGCAATTTCTTTCTTATAGACGTTAGTATAACCTCAAAGTTCTCCACATTTCTGGAAACTAAATCTGTAAATACCTCACAGCGAAATTTGCTATTGTTCCAAGATAGTTGTTCAGCATGTTTAAATGACAGGAGCAAAAAAAGATTTTTTTTTTTAAACTAAGATTAACATGTTTTACTAACAGACCCAAATAATAAACAGTCACTCCTACAAATGCAGAGCAGACTAGCCGTAAGTGTGCCTTGACTCAACCACAAGCTCCAAAGTTTCATCTTTATTTGAATAAATAATAAATAAATGTTTATTCAGCTGAACTCTGATTAATTTTTATGTTGCTTTTGTCCGGCATGAGAAACTCTGAGCAGCAAAGCAGCACATGAAGTCATTTTTCCAAATGTTGATTTGCTCTAAAAAAAAAAATCCAGACAAAATCGCCATTCAAGTAACTTTAAATTTAGCTGTTCTTACATATACTACGATCTCTTCCAGAGACGTTTCTACATACTTGTCCCAATAGCTCAGACTTTATTGTGCAATTATGCTGGAACAGGACCAAATAGTTTATTATGGAACTGTTGCACATTGCTGCTGTGGACTCGGCCTGTTTGTGTGATGTCAGCAGTGTCATGCTGATAAATCCACCAGCCTCCGTCTGAAACTGATAACGTCAGTCTGTCTGATTAACACAATACACTTTATCTTCCTCAATCTGTGTCTGTGTGAACAATTCAGCCTTCTTTTGTCCCAAATGGCAACTGATAGACCTCATTTTTCCTTCTAGCTTCCATTGTTGCTAAATTGAACAAGAAAACACGGAGATAAAGAATCTTCACTAGTACAAATCACCAATTATAAAGAAAAAGCTTAGAATAAGGAGAATGCCGTCATAATTTTAATGGTCAGTTTGTAAATTAATAAAAAGTTTCTGCTACAGCAGATAATCTCTGTGCATACAGAGAGTAAGTGGAAGATACACAGTATAGTACTGCTTAAAATAAACCTCTGAGTTTATCTTCAAGTAGTTTGAAATTCATAGAGTGTATTGAAGTGAAGTGTAGGATCTGAAATACACTCCAAACCTTGGTCGAAGGAAGGAGCTACAAAGTAAATCACTGACTGCAGAGGGAGGAAGTCATTTAATTTAATCAGTGTTTTAGTTGGAGATTTCTGGTTTCATTCATGTTGTTGGGTGACAGCAAATCAAAACGATTTTCATTCCTGTGGGACACTGCTTTATTTTTTATAACTTATTTAAAAGCCATGTCTTGACAGAGTTTATCACAAATGTATGAGGCTGGTCTGTCAATCCGATTCAAAGAGCATGCATTTATAATTGGCCAGCTCGCACCACTTCGTCTGCAGTCAGATGTTTGTGTATATACAGTGACTGAGCGTTCCTATCAGAAAAATACCTCATAGAAGTTTTTATGGGATATTTTTTGCACTCATTGTTGGACTTTGTCAGACATTAACAGATCTCTGCAGTAAATACCCACCAGCAGAAGAAAGACAGTGAAATACTTTATAAATTACCTGTTCGATCATTCATTTTAACAGGCAGACAGTGATTTAACAGTGATTTTCACAGACAGAACACCTGCTTTCTAATAAATGCTTGATGCATAAAACATGAGCGGAAGCGATGAGTCATGGTGACTTCTCACATTTTAAGTGACTAAAATCTGTCCTCCCAGGTTTCTGACATTTTTAACTATCCATCAAAACAGATGGTTCTCACAACGTGCACAGCATGAGCCAGGAAGTCTTAAAATATGCTGCTGAGTTACAGACTTACAGACTTAACTTTTTATTATAGGATTTAATTAAGCTTTTTCCCCCCGATGTAGTTTGGGGTTTCTTTTTAATTTGCATTTGCTCAGTTGTTGTCAAAATGGATAAATAGCATTATTTTATTTTTTTATTTAATCCGTTTTGGGTCTGTTGAGCTGTTAACCGTTTTAAATGATTTACAGTAGCATTTACCAATCAGGATTATAATTCTAATGTTTTTTTTTTCTTTCTAACAGTTAAAAACTAGTTGGATATTGTTGTAGGAAAATTACCAAGGCTCTGAGTAAGGACCAGATAAAGGTCATCTTACCCTCGTAGTGAACTTTTAACAGAGCATGTGTATTTGAAGACAATAAACCTTAAAAGTGAATTAAAGCACAATGAGTAAAAATGTAATAAAAAGTGTAATATAGTAACAATCAATGAATAAATTAATAAAATAACCAGAGTGATTATAGCTGTGATTATAATATAATATATAGACCATATAATGAGTAAAATTTCTTCCACAATATTAACTATTAAAAATCACATCTTATGAACAATTTTATGACAAAATAGTAATAAAAAAATATTTTTATGACTTTTTTTTGTTTATATAAGAAATCAGCAGACACCAGACATCAAAATAATAGTAGAGAAAATAATAAGGATGTTGACATATTTTAATATCTTTTTTTAAAACCAAATCTTTTTGTGATAAAAATGTGATTAACTTGTACAAATATAAAATATTAGAAGGGCAACTGCAAATCTAATTTATTATTTTTGTGCTTTTATTTAAAAGCGCAGTAGTTTTCTTTCCTGTGTTTTGGTGGGTTAGTTTGAGGTTTAAATCCTTAAAAAAAGCACTTACAAAATGGATACATGACTCCCAATAATCCAAAATCACAGATAAAGATTTTCCTACTGAAACTGGCAGAGTCCTTGAATCCTTTTCATAAACGTTTGACCTGGTCCTGTAATAAAACCGAACCGGATTCTAAGCAGACGTGACTGTTAAAGGCTGTTTTTCGTCTGTGAGTTAATTGTTTGCTGCATCAGGGTTAATTGAATGTCGGGCAAAATTCTACTTTATTAACCGATGTCAGTGTGATGCTTTAAGTTTTAATTGGCACAACAAAAGTCCTCAGTTTCCTTTTGACACACAACATGCTCAATGTGCTCAAACTACAGACAAAGATCTGTGAATCTCAGCTGAGAAATCGTGGCTTGAGTTGGAGCTTGTTGTGCATCGGTGGATCATTAAACAGAAGTCTTGGTGTGATGGTATTTTTAAAATATGCGTTGTTGGGTATATTTAAAAGTAAAATTAACTCTCCTACAGTATTTGTTTATTTTAGCAGTGCTGTGAGTGTGAGTCACTGATCTTAGTCTCTTATCCACCAGTTTTTTGCTCCTTAACTCTGCGCTGCAGTCACTCAGCAGGATGGTTACCCAGGTCACGACTGGCTGGCCTCCACAATTTTTCTCATCATGGCTGGAAACATGGACCAGTCGCTACGTTTGCTGCTCAACCTCTCTTCTTTGCTGACGTCTGCGTTTATCTGGCCTGCGAGGATACATGCATCAGTAAGTAACTGTTACAGTCATCAAAATTATAAAGTTTTTCATTTAAATTGTCTGGATTTGTGACCTCAAGTAGCCGTGAGAGCAATTTGATATTGATCACTAAAGAAGTGATTGTATTACCAGAAGCAAGCTAGGAGGTGTCAAAAGGGTGTGTTTCCAGTCAGTAGAGCCGTGTGAGGTCAATATTTACCTAGTTTCTAGCTTTTGTAAATATTACCCCTACAATTATCTTCCTTATTCTTATTTAATCCTTATTTTCTTTATAAATGGACCATCTTCAATCTCAGAGGTTGCAACTAAAAACAAAGAATAATTGTTAATGTGAATTATCTTACACAGTGAAAGGATATACAAGACATTTTTACAACTTAAAATTCAAGAAACATACATAAATTGATAATAAAAAATAATAAAAATGTAAATATTCCTGATGAATAGATAAACTGAAAGGACTAACTACAAAAGGAAGGCTTGCTTTATTCATTCTGAGTTACACAAGAAACCTAAGTACTGAGATTTACTGTGTTCTATTATTATTCCAGCTTCTACCATCTTGTTCTCTATTCCTAAAAGTCAATAACTTCTCAGTTGGACTCGACTGAACGTTTCATTACGTGCTCTTGGTGTGTTTGATCCAAATATATTTAGTGAATTTCTTACACAGCAGTTAGCCTTTGACAACAGCAATGTGGTCGATATCATGGAAAATGGAAAAGCCACAAATAATTAAGCAGTGAAGGTGAATATAAGCGGGAATGTGGGGATGAATACACAACGTTAAATTTAAGCTGCATGCTGTTTCTGCATTTAAATCAAAGTCTCAGTATCTCAGCAGTAAATAAAACCAACACACAACTTTTGTAATGAAGTCCTACGTTTTTTGTGTGTCATGACAGGTCCATTTCCCACAGGCAGTAGCTGAATCGGGTATCTTTCCTGTTTACTGGTGCACAGCTCACTATGTGGAGATGCTGCTGAAAGCTGAAGTCCCTCTGGTCCATTCTGCCTTCAGGATGTCTGGTTTCACCCCCTCACAGGTAACATTTGTAACCCTGCTCTCCAAACTGCATCCTGGGATTTATGGTTGATTTCTGGCTTTTCTGAAGAGGTGTTGGATGAACTGTCATAACATTATGTCTGTAAGGTCAAACACACTCACGAGAAGGTTACATTAATCTTGTTGGCACCAAAATTCCACCATTGGTTAAAAGCAATTTCAGAAAGTTGCTCTGCTGAAGAAGTCCAACATTTTACCCTCTAAAGTTCTGTTCCTCATCGCTTCGCTTAATGAAGCAAAAATTCATCTATAAAAGCACAATCTTAGGGTTTGTATCATCACTGATAAGTCTTGACCCATCTCACATGGTTGAATGCAGGTAGACAAGTTTCTGTAGTTAGAAAACCAAAACAAAAAATGCAAACATAAAACCAGGACTGACTGAATAAACCAGCTGGCATAAAGCTAACAGGTATCACCAAGAGTAATCGTATCTCCAAATTGGTGGAAGGATTAAACACCTAGTGATGGACAAGATAATATAAACAGTTTTACATTAATAATACTTTGCTTTAGGAAAGTCAAGTTTATGTAGTCACTTGTACAAAAAGAAAAAGTAGTTCCATTTACAAGCAGTGTTCTCAATAGTTTTGCAAATACAGCAATACATCCAAAGTAAATCCAATATCTGTGTTGTCTTACAGATAATTGGTTTTGTGCATTAAGAGAAGGTTTATATCAGTCGGTTCAGCTTCACTTCAAGAATGAGAGCTCCTGGAAATACAACCATAACAGATGCAGAAAATATTGTTTAAAGGTTTTGGAGTTATTGTCCATAGTTGTTACACTTAGGCCAAATATTTTTTCCTCTATAATTACTTATGCAGGTGTGTTAGCAGTGTTGAGGATGTGTCTCCTGTTGTGTGTGTGCAGATCATATCTTAACACACAAGCTCTCAGATGCTGTTACGCACACTGACAAGGCAGAAATGCTTCCTCACAGGGATATTTTTCTTTTTTCTGTATTGCTACTGCTCTGCTTGCTTGAATGCACATAATTCCACCCGTCTCAGCCGGAGCTGCACTCATTGGTTCCTCAGTCAGTGTCGAAGAAGCAGCAAACATTCTCTTTGTCTTTTTTTGCTGCCTTCTTCTGTTTCGTTTTGTTTAATAGGAAAATAATCTTTTACCAGCAATAAGAGATTTTTGGCAGTTTTCAGATTTTTTTCTGCTATCTGCTTTCTCAGATACGAGTTTGTAAAACTGGATGGTGTAAAAAGGGTTCATGCAGCTGTGGTGTTGCTGGAGAGAATATGCGCCCTTTCCTTTAGACCTGCATTCATTTTTCATGGCATAGATTTAACCAGGTGTTAGAAATATTCCTCAGAGGTTGTGCTCCATATTGACATGACAGCATCACACAGTTGATGCAGATTTGTTGGCTGCATCCATGATGAGAATCTCCCGGTCCACCACATCCCAAAGCTGCTCTGTGACTGTGGAGGCTGTTGGAGTACAGCAGGGTTCACCAACTCCGGACTTTAAGGGGTTGGAGTTGGTGATTCCTGGAGTACAGAGAACTCATTATGTTCAGGAAACCAGTTGGAGATGATTTGAGCTTTGTGACATGGTACATTATCCTGATGGAAGTAGACATCAGAAGATGCTGCACTGTGGTCATAAAGGGATGGACAAGGTCAGCAACAATACTCAGTAAGGCTGTGGTGTTTAAATAGTGCTCAGTTGGTACTCAAAGGGCCCAAAGTGGGCCAAGAAAATAGTCCTCACACCATTACACCATCATTAGACTAAACTGTGATACAAGGCAGGATGGATTCATGCTTTCATATACAAGTGAAAGTTAAAAAATTAGAATATCCTTTCAAAACTTGATTTATTTCAGAAACTAATGTGTAGACTTATAATATGCAAAGTCAGATAACTGAAGCATTTATTCATTATAATTGAATTATTATGGCTTACAGATTATGAAAACCCAAAAATCAACATTTCAGAAAATTAGAATATTACATGAAATCAATAAAAAAAAAAGGATATTAAATACAGAAATGTTGACCATCTAAAGCGTATAGTCATGCTTATAAACTCAGTACTTTGTTTGAGCCCTTTAGCATGAATTACTGCCACAATGCGGCGTGGCATGAATGTTATCCGCCTGTGGCACTGCTGGGATGCAATGGAAGACCACGATGCTTCAATAGAGGCCTTCAACTGTTCTGCTTTGGTCGGGCTCATGTGTCTCATCTTTCTCATCTTTCTCTTGGCAAATGCTCCATAGATTTTCTACTGGGGTCAGGTCAGGAGAGTTTGCTGGCCAATCATACACAGTAATTTCCTGGTCATTGAACCAGGTTTTAACTCTTTACGCAGTGTGGACAGGTGTCAGGTCCTGCTGGAAAAAAAAGTCAGCATCTCTAAAAAAGTTTTTCTGCTGAAGGAAGCATGAAGTGCTCTTAAACCTCCTGGTAGATGCTGCGTTGACTGGATGTAATAAATCCCAGTAGACCAACACTACAGATGACGTGGCTCCCAAATCAACACAGACTGTGGAAACATCACGCTGGACTTTAGGTGTCTTGGATTGTTGCCTCTCCATTCTTCCTCCAGGGAAGACCTGGAACCAGGATTTCCCAGTGAGATGCAAAATTTGCTCATCAGAATAGAGCAGTTTGGACCACTGCTCAACATACCAGTTAATTTTTTCTCCAGTCCAGATAAGACGCTTCTGATGTGTTTTGTTTAGGAGCGGTTTGACACCAGGAATACAACATTTGAAGTCCATGTCTAGGATCCGTCTGTGTGTGGTGGAAGCACTAACTCCAGCCTCAGTCCACTCCTTGTGAAGCTCCCCCACATTTTTGAACGGCCTTTTCATGACAATCCTCTACAGGCGGCAGCCATCCCTGCTGGTTGTTCCACCTTTTTCTCTTCCATGCAACTTTTTATTGATGTGCTTTGATGCAGCGCTATGAGAGCATCCAACTTCTTTTTCAATCACCTTTTGAGGCTTTGAGTATTTCTGGCTTTAAAATTGAGGTTTGTGGCAATTAATAGCTTTTCCTATTCATTATGAAGTCAAGATGCAGTTAAAGCACTAACTTTCTCACAGAAAGCTACAGTCAGATGAATGAAACTTTATTTTTCTTTTGGCTAGTAGTTTAAATCAAGTGATTAATACCTGTTTTAGTATTATAGTGTACTTTTTCTTTAACCTATAAAGGATTTAATAATGCAGAATATACTGCTTGTACGTTTAACCAGGCAGGGTTGGGCACCAGCATTTTTCTTTTGTCTTTGCTGAACTTATTATTAATCACACTAGATAGACCCAGAGGCCTTTACAACCAACCTTTTTGTTGCTCTGCTAATTACCTACATTTTTATTCTTTTTTGACCTTGGCCAAGAAAACAACAAAAACTCAGTACCAGAATGTTGAGGAGTCAGATCTCCTTTTATCGGCTTATATCTCATAAACAACAAGGTAGTAAGAGGTTTTTCACCTTGAATGTTCTCATGTTTTGATCCTGTCTTTGGTGTCTCTACGGTTGACAAGTTTGTGGAGGGCTGCTCATAACACTCCCAGCATTTGCATCAAAGACCTGAACCTTGCATCTCCAGGGTGAAGTAATGTGTTAACATTCAGCTCATCACGCCTCTGTTTAAAGTGAAAATAGGCACCTGTTGTTCAGGCAAAGATTGTAGCTGTAAAAGCCTGACAGAGCAGCAGAGGTCAAAGTTCATAATCAACATCAGTAAAATCACTGATGTTGATTATGGAGAAGGTTGTGGCAAATGTAGTTTTGGATCCAGGTCTCACTCAGAATCCTAACGTAGAGTGTTTAATCAGCTGTCAGCAGCTGCGTTTCCATTACAGTTTTCGGACGTAAGGTCACCCTTCCTCAGAAGGGTCACATGATGTTTCTATGAAGTGTCTTATTGGCTCTTCGTACCTAAGTTGGCCAGACACCAGACATAATGGCGTCTTGTAGAGGATGGCATTCCACGTGTAACAAAGTACAAGATCCTTTTTCCCAGTTGGTGTTCCTTGGGGCCCATTTTGGAATCTCTATGCTCTACCTGATCCAGATGTTTGCTTTCTGAGCAGATGACTCTGATTTCTTCTTAAACCACGATGTGGTTTTCTCTCTTACTGTAGTCAGATATGGCTGATGTTAGATTTAGTTGTTTTCCTGCCCGTGTGTATCTTCCTATTGTTTCCTTTTCACATTCTTTCCCATGTTCACCTTTCCTTATCATTCTCTGCTGTCTGACAAACATAAAGAACATACTTTAAGACGGTTCACCGCAATATCATGTGACCTTTCTGAGGAAGGCTACAGGAAGTAGCCCAAACATATGAAGGTAAACATGTAACTTATTTTCTTAACTCTCTTGCCAAAAGTAAGTAGAGTATAATATTCTAACCAGAAGACAGTATGAAGATTTGTGGAGCTTAGAATGACTCATAACTCTACACCTCTCACACGACCTTCATTTTATCAGATCTTTAGTACTTGGATCACAGTGGCAGTTGGACCATGAACATTTGGTAGGCTACTACAATGTTTCTCAGTCTTAGTCATCAGGGACCCTGCAATGTGAGTTTTAGAGGTTTCCAACTGCAGCGCACCTGATTCAGGATAACTTAACTGCTTAAAAAGTTCTTTGCAAGCCTGCTAATGAGCCGTTCAGTTAATTAAGGTGTGTTTAAGTATGGAAACCTCTAAAACATGCAGGGAAGGGTTCCAGAGGACCAGAAACACTAGACTACAGGGCCCTCTTATACACACAGTCTTGTTGTAAGTCTTGTATTAAACAGGTGCAAGTTGAAAATGAATAATTACTCCATTATGTATCGATATCATAGTTGCTAAAGTGAAGAACCATTGCAGTATGTGTTAAACAGTCTTAAAGCACAGATGTCTGCAGCACCACTAAGAGTAGTTTTTAGCCGTGGAACTGTGTGCACTGCACTCACTGTAGCTCTCATTTTCTTCTTAGAAGTAAAATAAGATCTTATTAGTAAATGAGCATTTTAACACGAGACAGACACCATTTAGTCCCTGTGAAAAGTTTAAAGCCTCCCTGAGTCGACCGCTCCTTGCCACATGTCAGGGCAACATATTTGTCAGGATTGTAGAGTATAGTGGGAGACATGCTCTGTTGCCAAAAGTGTCTTTCATGCGAGTGGAGACTGAACCCAGTGATGGCTCTGATGCTCAGGAAGAGAAGTAACTTGCCCCACTGGCACACTTCATGGGCTGCCAGTTACTTTGTCTTCTTCCAGTACCTTCAGCTATTGTTAGTGTTAAGATTAATAGTTTTTTTCCTGAGGCGACCTCAGCCTTGTCTGCAACCAAGTTAAAGTAATTTACAATTAGTTAAAGCTTAAATTTCTAACTCTAATTCGCTGTTGCTTTTTTTAAAAAAAATGACTAAAATTAGCAAAATCATGAGCACCCATCTGGTCAGGCGCCAGGATTGCTGATGGTCTGTTGTCAGATCTTCAGTTATATCCAAACTTGAAGTTTATTATTAATTTAATAGAAGACTAAAGAATTACACTAGCTATTCTAGTTTCTTTCTCTCTATTGGGTATCTGTAAGAGTTTATTTTTTCTTAAGGTTATTCTGTGGTACTTTCCAAATATTTCTGGAATCTTTCTGCTTGTCGGCTGCATTGCAATGATGGCTGCGCCCGATCAGAACAAGCTGAATCTGCAGAATCTTGCTCACAATCATCATAATGTGGCACTTTGTAGGCTTCTGCAAACTAGAAATGGCTTTTCACAGCAGTAAAAGCACATGAGCATTTTAGGAGAAAATATCAGTATTATGATAGTAACAGTATCATGGATGTAGCTATAGAGGTTATTATTACCACACACCAATTAGGAAGTCAGTTTTGTCATTACATGCTAAGGAGGGAGGCAATGATAATCTAATATATTTATTGAGCGTAAGTGATGCATGATTGCATGCTTGAGCAGATTTATTTGTTTGTGAGCACAGAGGCTAATTATCAGCTTTACAATAAGTTGAAACCCCATGTGTGCAATGTCTGCTTGATGAAACTGGAAAAAAGGATATGAAGCTCAGTCAAGGTTAGAGCAGCTGGCTGTTGGCAGGAGATCAGCAGGGCTGACCATGAAACGTTGCATTTAGAGCTCATGTACTCTAACATGTTTAATGTCATTTTGTTAAATGCTCACACACACATTAGGATTGATAAGATTTATTGGCCATATAGTATACAGTACATAGTGTATGACTGCTTGGAAATTCCAGTATTAAGAAGTCAACAGTCAGAGCCTATACACAGCTCTAAATATAACTTTTTGTTTTGATTTATATTCCTTCTTTGTCCTCAGTAAGAAAAAAAGACTAAAACTGCTGTAGTACTTGCTGCTGTTTTCAATGAGACCAGGTAGAAATCCCCTGTTAAACCTCAATTAGAATCACAGATTTTAACTCCGTTATGTGCTGAAGAAAGAAACATTAGCATGCATCTTCTTGTCTCTTGGTCCCCTAATCCCATCTCAATATTCAAGACTGTTGAGAGTAACGAAACAATGTTTCACTCTCAAACGTTTCCAGAAAAAGCCGCTGAGAGAAGCCAAGTCAGCAGGCGAAGTGAATGCAGCAAGAGGGCGTCTCAGAGATTCCAAAACTGGTACCATATAAAGGGGCTTAAAGACAGTGGGATGACAAAGAATATGCAGCTTTTGTCATTTAAAAAGTGTACACATCAGGAATTGATTAAAAATTACTTTATATGAACAGCTAAGTATGGTATGTTTGACTACGTTAATTAATTAGCATGAACTAAGCAAGTCTGAACTTGCTGCGACGTCCACTCTTGGGAAGATTGGCATCTGTCCTGAATGTTTCCCACTAAATCATTCTTACTGTAGAAGGATGGACTCCAAATAGTTTAGAAATGACCGTATAACCCTTTTCAGTCTGCTGAGCTGCTTCTCTAAGAGCATTGTTGATGTCTTTCCTCCTTGGCATTCTGTTAACACACCTGAATGCTACAGGGTGTGTTTACTACATAAGCTGCTGTTTCCATAGAGATGCTTACTCAGTATTTATTTTTTGTGTGTTCTTTTGCATTTTTACTTATACTTTAAACATGTATGACCCACTATAGGACCAGACTATTTTTTCCCCAATGTACTGATACATAAAACTTGGCCAAATGGGTTTTTATAGTCTGTTTTATTCTGTAGTTGTCAGTAACAGTGTGTTTCAGGTATGACCATGAATGGTTTGACATTTTGTCCTAGCTTAAATTGCAAAAGTACTAACAAATCTCTCAAACTAAACATATATTTACATGAGCATAAATCCTTCTTGCTGTCTGCAGTTCTTAGACAGTGCTGTAAGATTAGTGTTGTTTCCTTTGTTAAATGTTAAGCATTTCATCTGTAACACCATGTTGCTACAATGGCAGACAGGGTCAGGATTTTTGCGATGCCTTTTACCACGAGACTGAAATTTGCCTGCACATGTACACTTACTGGCCAAAAGAAGTCACCAGTGTGCATAAATCTGCATTGCAACAGTAACAGCAAAAAACAGAAACATCAGCACATCTGTATCTATATGTAAGAAACCTGAGGATAAAAACCGCCTCACAGTGCTGTTTTCCATAAGGTCTTTTAGTAAGACAACTTCAGAAAGTAGGGCCAAGAAAAATCCCAGGAGAAGAGTCAGAAATTCTATGCAGAAACAAGAGAAGCCCGAGCTGAGAAAAGCTTTCCGGAAAGACTTCATAGAAGTACAAAGACAACATTTTAGACACCTCAGAATTAGGATTTTTGTATACTACAAATTGAGCCCTTTGTTAATTTTGATCCAACAAAAATGTGCTGAATATCTGTAAATTAAGAATTTACACCGGCTGCAGATATGTCTGTCGCCACTTTTACTCTGATGAAACAGATTAGACACAAACACTGTGTAGCTGATGTTTTCTAAAACCTCTTTCAGGCACAAAAGAAATTGCATCAATCACAAAAAACTGACTGTTAATTATGAAGTTTATGTGGCTTCATTTATCTTTTTTGCAAATGTGTTTAAAGCTAAACTAACTCCTGTTGGCTAACTTTTATAACTTTGATATTTATAAATAAAATAAACTAATATTTTTCTTTTTAATGAATTACAGATGTGCCTCCACTGGCTGACTCAGTGTTTCTGGAACTATCTGGATTGGACAGAAATCTGCCACTACATTTGCACCTGTGTGGTGATGGGTCCTGACTACCAGATCTACCTGTGTGTGGCCATATTCAAACACCTGCAGCCAGACATCCTGCAGCACACACAGTCCCAGGAGCTGCAGGTCTTCCTCAAGGTCAGCCATCTCAGTACTTTAATTTTACTCACAGAACTTTTCATCATTTAAGAATTAGAGTAATGTGGCTTTTTGTATCTGAGAGTTTTAACATTTTTAAACATTCCCACATAAATCAGTGCTGTCAAATCCAAAATACTCCTGAAGGTATTAAACATATAGCCACAGACGAGAAATGAAAGCAGCTAGCTACTTTGTCAGGTTTTAGCTGAATGTTACGCATCTTAAGCTACATCTGCTGACAGTTTCCTGAAATGAAGAGTCAGATTGTGAGATTTATCTGCAACACTCAGTCATGACTACTTGCTGAGATTACCTGGCCAGCAAAAAACTATGTTGTGAATTTAGCAGCTAGTCTTCCAGGCTTTTGTATGTGCCTTTATAGTTTTTCATTTGTTTGGTCATATTTTTTATATTTTTTTGAGAACATATCTCATCTGGCAAATCTCCCGGTGTGGGAACAGCTGCTGCTCGTAACAGTTTTTTCACATCCTACGAACGTTTTCATGTGTGAAAACTGACTTCAGCATTTTAGCATGCTAATATTTGCTAACTGTCTGTCAAGGAAGGGCTCAAATACAGGACTCACCAGGAGGCATGCAGATAAGTTTATTACAAAACAACAAAAGGCACTTCAGGGGCAGGATAAGTAAGTGAACAACCTGGAAAAAACAGAAACTAATAAACATCATGCAAGTACAGACTGGAATGACAAATTGAGCACCCTGGAGGGATCAGTCCAAAAGGGTGGTCTAGAGCAATTAATTCCCAGCCTTGGTCCTCAAGGTACACTATCCTGCAGGTCTTAGATGTCACCTTGCTGCAACACACCTGATTCAAATTAAATGGTTCTCTGACAAGCTTTGTTCAAGCGTCCTAATGAGCCATGAATTTGAATCGGGTATGTTGTAGCAGGGAGACATCTAAAAACTGCAGGATATTGTGCATTGAGGACCAGGGTTGGGATTCACTGGTCTAAAAGATTGGGGAATAGAAGAAACCAATCCAGAGGATATGCAAACAGCCAGCCTGAGCTGAGCTGTAAGTGGCTGTAAGGTCGTTGGTGCCTTTCGTGGTGGCAACCCCCAAACCCGTTGGTGGACACCAGCAGTAAGGGATGCCGTCAAGCTAAAGGAGGAGTCTTATCGGGCCTTTTTGGCCCGTGGGACTCCAGAGGCAGTTGATGGGTATGATGGTTTGCTAAGGCAAAAACTCGGGCATGGGAGGAGTTTGGAGAGGCCATAAGAATGACTTCCGGACAGCTTTGAGAAGATTCTGGTCCACTATCCGGCGGCTCAGGAGGGGAAAGCAGTGCTTCATCAACACTGTGTACAGTGGGGATGGCGGGCTGCTGACCTTGATTGAGGACGTTGTGAGGCGGTGGAAGGAGTACTTCGAAGACCTCCTCAATCCCACCAACACGTCTTCCAATGAGGAAGCAGAGTCTGGGGACCCTGGTGCTGGCTCTTTCATCTCTGTGGCTGAAGTGGTAACAAGCTCCTCAGTGGCAAGGCCTCGGGTTGGATTCATTCCCAGGCTGGAGCCCTACCAGTAATATTCAAGCAGACCTGGGGCCTTGCTTTCTCCTGGAATCTCTTTGGGTCGGCTGCAGATCAGGTTCCTGATGCATCTGCCAGTTTTTGGCAGCATCCCAGTGAAAAATTTCCTGCTGAGTCCGTTGTTGGCCAGATCCTATACTGTCAAGGTGCATGGTGGAGGAAGGACAGGTGCAGGATGAGGCAAGGGGATGCACTCTACAAAAATAAAATAGTAAAAAAGACAACATAAATTCAAAGATCATCAAGACCAAAACAGACCACAACAGAAATCCAATAAGAACTAAATTAGAGCCCATAGACCAGGGCTCTTCAACTGCAGTAGTTAAGGGCCACTGTTCTTCAGCCTTTAGAAGTCTCCGCTTCAACACGAGTCATTGTGTAGAACAAGTTGTTTGATCAATTTCATTTTAATCACACGTTACCTTAAACCTGCCGGTCAGTGGCCCTTGACGACAGATGCGGTTGAGCCCTCGCACAGACCATGACACGAACTGCAAATACAAATGGGATTGAGAGTTATATTAATATCAATAGAACTTGGAAAATTAACATTAATTTACTGTTTATCGGAAGTGATTATTTTTTCTCCAGACTTAAGTGCATTCACACCAGGATAGTCTGCTAGGCTGTTCGTGATTGGGGACTCTTCAGTTGGGGGGTGCAACAATCAATATATATACACAATATGTATTTAAACGGCAACTTCGCTTTTAAAAAGATGAACAGAAAAACTGTTATAAGTACAGTTTTACACATTAAGTTTAGTGCATAATTAAGTGCATTTCCTATCAAGTTTAGTCATACAAGAGATGCATTTGAGCAATGTGCGATAAAGACACAAACTAAATTGTGTCTTGACAGTCGACTGTATGCTGTCGCAATTTCTGAGTGTCAGTTGTGCTAAATTGATGGTTCATTTGCAGTTTTCTGTGCTATTCTGACAACGTGTGCAAAATCTATTCCTAACACATTTTACCTGTAGATTCCATGGAAAAATTATGTTGGATTTATTTATGGTTTGACAAATAAAAGTGTGATGTTTGTTTAGTTATTTGGTATATTTAAACTTTTGACATGTTCCAAAATAACTATTTTCTAGACGTATTTAGCAATACTGGAGACTTGGAAACTAGAGTTTGCTCAATTAGATGCCCGTTTCAAGTTTGTCAACCAAATAATTTAAGATTTAACAAACTTAACACCAATATTTGGACAACAAAAATATCATTATTGTTCGGCAATGAACAGTATAATCTACAAAAATAGGAAACAATTTTCTTCTTAAGTTCTCTAGTCTGATTTATTCCAAGAGGTGTGAAAACCCCCCCAAGAGTTGGGATATTTCTGTAAATTATCTGATTGCAACCAAATTATTACTAACGCAGTCAAGATTAAAAGAAAGTGTTTAAAGTTGATCAAAGCAGTGCTTTTCATGTTGCTGCTTGCAGGGCCAAAAAGTAGTTTTTTTCTTTTTTCCCTTGGTATCAGTATCGAGTTTGGAATTCTAGCATCATAACAGCCCGAGTCAGAGCGAAGTTTATTTTTCCACTTTTAGTTTTTTATTCTTTTTGGTTGAAGTGTTTGTATTCTCTCTGTTATTTTCAGAGCAGCAGTTTCACCATGAAAGGATAATTCACACCCTCTCCTCTCAACAGTTGATGTTTAGATCTGTCTGTTTCTTGAACTCTGAGAAGCATTGATTTAAGCTTTTCTCTGAGCTGCTGCAACTTGGCGATTACAGAGGCAGGAAACTAATGAACTAGGTTTTAACAGCACGGGGAACTCCTGGTCTTTTCCTGAGGTGGTTGTCATGACAGCCTGTTTGACTTCGTTAAATCATCTCTAAGATAGTCATTTCATCCTTGAAACATTAAGAAGGCATGGAATTCCACATTGGTTCAACCACAATACTGTTAACATTAATAAAAAATGACCGCATTAAATCATCTCATCTACAAAGGCTCTTGATAATCTACTCATTAATATCTTTCAGAGAATTCAACCCTATAAAACTTTAAGCCCAAAGAAAATGATTTTTAGTTTCCTCACACAGATTGCCTTCGTATCATCTACAAATAGCTGGGTGCCAAATTCATATATTCCATCATGAGTCCAGTTGCATGGGACTTTAGAATATAATCACCATTGTTATCCATCCATTGTCATGTCTAAAATAATCAGAGTACACATTGCATTAAAGTACATCCCTCTACTGCCATGTGTAAATACGGTGAGCCAGCTATAAATGAGCTTATTGGAGAATATATATATATATATATACATCTATATATATACACATCTATATATCTATATCTATATATATATATCTCTATATATCTCTATATATATCTCTATATATATCTATATCTATATATATCTATATATATCTATA
>JBAMHW010000025.1:22056123-22073786 GCA_037177495.1 Rhadinocentrus ornatus
ACCTGTTGTCTATTCCATTTGCACAACAGCATGTGGAATTTATTGTCAATCAGTGTTGCTTCCTAAGTGGACAGTTTATTTATATAGTCATTATAATCTCCCGGACCTTGGCTCCAAAAGTTTTTCTCTAACTGGATAGGTGCACACTGAAGCCCACACAGAAAATTAGTGCAGCTAAAATTAAAATCCTGACTGAACTAAATATGCCTAATAAATGCTCTTTTGTCACATCTGATGTGTCTCTTGTTGAGTCTGCCATTAGATGTTAAAATGCATCCTAGTACACGTGTCCCTTGGTGGAGGACGTGGCAACAACTCACTTCAGTTTTTCTAATATGCAAGGAAACCTCATTACCGGAACAATAAATAGGCGTGTTGTTTACTGGCACAGTGCAGATCTGCAGATTTAATTTGATTTCCATTTGACTTTGAAAGAGATTGAATGTATCTTAATGAAAAGGTTGAAGTAATAGCAATTAGTAATTCACACCTCACATCGGAACAAAGTAAATCATGAGAAAGCAAGTCACCGTCTGCCTCCACACCTGAACAGTGTGTGCATAATTTTATACGCATGTCTTTGCAACCGCAATTTTCCCCTAAAACTAATTATGTATGGATAATTGCAGGACAGTGTGGAAAGCAATCTGTTCTTTTCAAGGTTTTTTGGAAACTTTTGATTGTCTTATATTTAGGCTTTAAAGTAAGACACCAAGGATATATTAGGAGATTGTCCCATGTTCACTCAATCATGACTCCTTATATAACGTTCAATATACTCCATAATGAGCAGTTAATTGGAACTTTGAACACTTTTACATCCATAAAATATATAAAGTCATTTCACACTAAGGGATCAGACATTTAATATAGCACAAAGTCTATATAATATAGTATATAAAGCATCAATGGATGCCTCTAATATGATAAATTTGTATGTCCTTTTAACTGCCTCTTTAATTTTAAACGTCTCTCTTTCATCTTCAGGAGGAGCCGATTCGAGGCTTCGAGTTCAGCAACTACCTGGATTTTATGTTGGGATTGGAGCACAGCTACAGGACCATCGTTCTGACTGATATGGAAAGTATCAGAAACCCTGTGGAGTAAGAATACGTGGAAGCTTTTAATGAGCGGTTCAACAAAGGGCGTGCAATGGCTTTTAATCAGCTTGCATTTGTTTTCTGGCACTTTTATTTACACGGTACAGTACTGCAATATATCCCAAGTACTCACTGCAATGTTGATGATACAAAATTATGTCTCCATATTCACCACAACACAACTAGAACCCCAAAATCCTGACACTATACAGGTTCACACTGTGCAAAGTCATTCTTTTTTCTGATTACATCCACCATCCCGCTGCTGAAAATGGTCCTTAACAAATATGCTAATTACTCCCATTTGAGTTGTAACTGAAAACATAAAATGAACACTTTTCACTGGATTTAATTCTTTTGGATTTACATATTATAGATACAATCTGACATCTTGTAAAGTCACTGGTTAATATCTTGATAAACTTAGAAACCTGTATGTGATGATCTTTAACAGCTGTTGGCAAGAAAATTTCTCCATCAAACATTTAAGTGTGTCTTATTGTGTTTCATATTTATTTATTTTTCTTGCAATGTTAAATTGAAATTATCAAAACTATTTTGTATGAAAGATGCTTATTTTTTAAAAAAAAAGACCACATTAAATTTGCAGATGTGTTTTTTCTTCAGTGTCAGTATTATGCTAGTTTTTTAATTGGGAACTGGAGTGTCTGGGAATAACGTGCAAAATTGAGGATCTAATATTAAAAAATTTAATTCAGGCTAGAAACTGAAAATTTTCATCATCAAGTGTACTTTGCTCACATCACTCGTAGTTCAGCAGGTTTAAGCTTTCTGCTCCATAACTACAGACTTTACTGTTTATAAACAAAATCTCGAAATGGCCATAAATAGAATTTTTTCATCTGAGGTTGTTATGACTTGTAACATAAGACATGAAAGATGCGAAGCTGTAACTCATTAAATTCAGTTAAATTTACTTGGTCAATACCATCTGAAGATGCACAGTGTAGCTTTCGGACCCTAAAACTTTACATTCTGGACTTATCTGATGACACAGTGACGTCCGTTACGAGCCTTTCTGGCGCTGTCGCTGCCCAGCAGCACCCCGAGGCTGAGAAACTGCACTATACAACCTTTTCTCACAGGATACCGTGTGACGTTGCAGTGCGGTTTCACTTTACGCGCCGCGTCACATGCTAGCAAGCAGATAAACACACCGGCCGTTTTAATTAGACATAATGGCAGATTCAGCTTGAAGACATTATTGGAGGAATAAAGGAAATCCAGCACTGTGCACTACGATGCGTTCAGTGTCCCTTTTTCTCTCTGGTTCACAGGCTGTTCCAATTGCTTTCAAACTGGAAGCCAGCCGGCCTAGGATTCACTTGCAGGTGAACAGAAACCCCTGATTTTCATGCCCAACCAATGTTGGCCGCTTTGGTCCGCACATAAACGCGAATGAACGTGCACATTACTCCAAACTATCCACGGAGGCACACCAGGTTTTGTTTTAAGTGGGCCAGACGGCCCAGTGTGAATGCGCCCTAAGAATCCTGTTGGCCCATGCCTACAGGCAAAGATGGGAACTTTTCAAATACAAAAACTGATGAAAAAATCTTGTATTTATGATATTGTGACTCTGTAAGGGACACAGCTAGTCAGAAAATGATGTGACCAGAACTGTTGTTGCAAGACTCTACTGCTGGGTTGGGTGAACATAAAACCTCACTCTAGGGGTCCAGCACCACGGGCAGAGAGATAACAGTTCCCAGATGGTGATGGGGTATATGGAGATTGTCCTAAGCAAATTGGGCAGTGCAACATGTCTGTCGACATGTGTACAACATCTGTCTACTGACTGTATGAGCTCATGCAAATTGCAGTAAAAACAGCTGTCTTCTCAATGAGTGTCTGTTGTCCGAGTTTTCATAATGACTTTTTTTTTAATATGACAAATTTTTTACTAAATGTTATAAAGTTGTAAATATTACTTAGACTAGAAGTTTTATGTGTGATTTCTGTTAACAGCATTTTTACTTTTTCCATTATTATTCCGAGTATTAGAAAAAACACTATGCACAAAGAATGCACAAACTCTGGCAATATACTTGCAAATCATAACAGTCAGCATACTGTTATGATGTAGCCACCCTACACTTAACTGTAAAGTGCTATATATATATAAAAAAATGTGGAGTTGGAGTTGATTAGCCAGATTTAATTCTCGGCTCCCCTGTGCAGCAAAAAATATAAAGCAGTCGATAAATGTAATTTAATTACATAACCGTTACATACCAGCAGTTATTTCTCAACACAGGCTACATCACACATCATTATTGCCAGAACAGGACCGAGTGCGTCACAGAGCCTCTCTTCTTGTGTACTTATGCAGGTTGTTGCATGAAAAATTCACGAGGACTATTTTATCATTGTTATAAACGCTCTTTACTAACCACAGTCTTCTCTGTTGTTCTTCTTCAGACATACAAAGACCTGAATAATAAACAAATGTCAGATCCTTCATTTCACTCGCATACGTTGACTGCATTACTAGGTGGGTGGTAGCTAGCTTGGAAGTGGTCAAATGTTTACCTCTTAGAAGATGACACTTTATACAGACCATGGAGAAGTAAAGTTGCCTTCATTTATTGGTCATTTGGGGCCTGTAATGTGCTGCACGCACAGGATCACAAACCATTTTTCATATTTTAACCTTGTGTAGCTATGTACACTAGCTCAGGAAGCCAATAAAATTATGTACAGAATTGACAGGAACTGCAGAATGGTGTTAGTTTTGTAGTTATGGCATGTTGTCAGTGCAGTGAAAGACCTTTAAAGTTCTTCTCTAATATAAAGAACAGCCAGATCAATCATCAGCAAGGATTTCTAGCTTTGTATTTGTAGAGCATTGCATATAGTCACCAAAGGATGAGGTTGGACAGCTCATCTATCCTACACAGAAAATTCTAACAAAAACTATTACTGAATACTATCTGGGTGGGGCTTTACAGCTAATTTGCATGACAAACCAATGAAAACACTAGGTCATGCAACAAGGCAAGAACAGTCTAAATAACGCAGTTACACAATTGGAGGTGTGCACTCTGGGGGTACCACAAGGCTCTGTTCTGGGAGCACTTTACATCAATGACCTCCCATTTGTGTGGGATGATGTTGATGTCCAAATGTATGCTGACGACAGTCATCCACACACAGGGAAAGGACCCAGAAAAAGTGTCAGCCAATTTATCACAAGTGATGAAGAACATAGCTAAATGGTTGAAAGACTTGTTTGACATTAAATACGGGATAAACAGCAACAATTTTCTTCTGATGCAGGCAAAATTGTTAAATCTATCCCACTGCAACTGTTTTTGGAGAGAAAAAATACAAATTTAGATGAGTTCAGATCTCTTCAGAAACCATAGTAAAAAGGCTTGTGTTTTGTTTTTAAAATACAATTTGTCCAATTTATCATTTGGTCTAACATGTTGGTCATAGGCAAATAAGACACCCAGTAAACAGCTGGAATCACTAACAGGCTCCGAGAATTCTGGACCGGAAAACACAACAAAATCATCACTGTCAAATACTCTCCAAACACAGTATGTTCAAGTTTCAAAGCTACATCAAATACGCAGATTTACATTTACATTTCAAGATAATCAATAAACTGCAAAAAATGCCACAACAGATGCTGTAAAACTCCTTCAGGATAACATTTTAGAAATAAAAACTGTAAAATTAATGTTCACCTTTTATTTGTATCTAACAAGGCTAAATTAGCCTTCAAACAAAGAAATCACCATCAAAAGGTCAAATAAAACGTTTACCTTTGTCAATAATAACAGCTTTAACTTTAAACTACAACTTAGGCTTATTATGTTATTCTTAAAGATTTAATCTAAGGTGCTTCAACTAGGCTTAAAAAGAAAAGTGCTCAGAACAATTGGTGCTTCATCTTCTGACTTAGCATATTCTATGAGTGGAAATGCTTTAGATGCACTGTTGCCTGATCAGCAAAAACAAATAAAACTAAATTCTTCAGTCAATATTATTTTAGTTTTTTAGTTTAATTTTATTAGGTGTAATTTGATTTTTAATTAGGAGTCTGGAACATGTCAACACTTTAAACTTTTAAATACTTTTGTCCACACTCTTCATTAATAGACATTAATATCTGATGGTAAGCCAGCGAGGGATCAGCCAGCAGCAGTTTTGTACGTTTCATTTTAAGCCCGCTGATAAAACGGAGCTGATCCGCCCTGATGCAGCTGAGAGCTGCGTCAGGACCAAGTCTCGTATGAGTGCTTTTTGACGCGGGCGTCAGTCCCCAAAAGTCTCCAATAATACCAGAAAAAGTCGCTAGATTTGTTGCTGGTCGCTAAAAAAAAAAAATCGCTAGAAGGGAGTGAAAACGAACAGGACAAAGTTGCTAAGTTGGCGACACGGAGCCAAACCACTTCCGTACCACCGAGTTAATCTTTCCTCTCGTATCAACAACCTCGTCTGCTTTCTCTTCGCTTGTAGAAGCTTGTTCAGTCACGTTTGCATTACAGACATGAGCACTTGTTTTGTAGCTAAACTAGCAGCATAGAAGCTTAGCCTAGCCTAGCCTTCTACCTCGCACTGCTGAGCACAACCAACTGCTGCCGGGCTTTTTACTTATTTTATTTTTTTACTGCTGCTGGGCTTGTTTTTTATTAGATTTTTTTTTACTGCTGGGCTTGGTCAGGCTCCGTGTCAGTGGTGTACGTCATCACTTACGTAGCCAATGTGTTGCAGCTCTTTCTGTTCGGCTTGAACAGCAGTCAGTGAGACGCTGTAATCGTATACGTTATGTATATCGAAATTTCGGAAATTAGTTCAAAACTCATATTACCATTATTAAATAAAAGTATATTGCGATATGTATTGATATTGAATTATTGTCCAGCCCTAGTTTATAAAACAGTGACCCAGTATGATCCTACCAGAACCCTCAGGTCATCTGGATCATGTTTCCTATCAGTTCCCAGAGTCAGAACTTCAGCTTCTACGCTCCACATGTCTGGAACAAACTCCCAGAAAGTCTCAGATCAGCTGAAACACTCCAGATTAAAGACCCACCTGTTCTCTGCTGCATTTCACTAGTTTTTATTTATTAGTCCAGATCTGCAGCTGGTTCTTTTAAGCTGGAATCCTAACTTTTTCTTTATTTTATTTGAGCTTTTTCTTTCGTTTTTATGTACTTTGTTTTTGCTTTCTGCACCCTGCTGTAATGTTTTATGTAAAGCACCTTCAACTGTCTTGTACATGAAATGCGCTTTACAAATCAATTTGCCTTGTCTGAAGGACAGTTGTTCGACTCCATGTTAAGGTTACAGGGTGGTAGCTGAATAGACTCCATGTCGACATTTTTTGAAGTATATAAAAGTCTAATAAAAAAAATAAATCTAGAATTTAAGTCTGCAGCTTGCAGAAAAAGGAAAGTAATGGCAGAGATTGTACTTTAAATTTACCAGGAATTATTAAACCTCAATGTGAGACATTAGCGATTCTGGATGGAGCCCATTTTCAACAACGATTAGGATTTATGGTCTTTTTATAACTTCTTCTCTTTGTGGAGAGGTTTTCCCACCACAGCAATAGAATTTTATTACTAAATAAAATCTGTGGCATCTTTTTTGTTGATCTTGTGTGACAAGAACAAGAGCACCAGTCTCATCTTAATGCAAGCCCTCATGCTTTGTCAGAACAAACAGGCTTATAAACCTGCATGTGCTGCAACATTAAATATTTTTGGTAAGAAAATGAGCCGTATAGGCTCAGGAAATGTTTGTCCCTTGATGCTGCTGCCTTCTCAACTGTTTCTGTAGTCGGTAAAGCAAAATGTTTCATAAGGGTTGAACAAATCAGATAAAGATGCAGATGTCAGACCGTTTGCACATGTAAAACGCAAATGGTTTCAATTTGATTTCTGGGTTGACTGAAATAACTGTGGCTGATCTGTGCCATTACTAAAGAAACAAACCCCCAGAGGAAGACACGACTGTAGCATATCAGTTTACAGGAAGTAAATTACATTTTCTGTCATTGCTGCCTTTCTGCATAACAATCTAACTTTTCTAATCTGCAATCCTCCACCTCAGCGAGGTAAACTATTGACAACAAAACTCGTCTCCACATGCTTTAGTCTGGTTTCATCAGGATGTGTTTACAGTGTCTGCTTCATGGGAAGTTTCATGTCGAGCAATTCTCAATTCACAATTTGCTCCAGTTTTCAGAGTTTGAGCAGATGCAAGAAGAGGGAGTATAAATGTCTGTCAGTGCTGATGGGACTGTGATACGGCCCATATTAGATACGTCTGTCAGCGCTGCGCAGCGTTATCAGCTGAATCCATGCAGACGCAGCTTCTGTTGAGCACAGAGTAAGAGAGAGCAAGTATGGTGGGCTGGAATCTGTCAAAGCTTTTTCTGCTCAGAGAAATGGATGTTCGTAGCGGCTGGATGAATGGCACTTTTTTGGGGGAACTTAGCAGTCCCCCCCCCAAAAAAAGCAGAATTCTATGTAGCGAGGGGACGGCTGACCCCATCTTTCTAGAATTTGGATGTGCCTGGTCGTGCAGCCGCTAACACGAGCACAGGGGACAGCTAACCTTTGTAAGAACTGGGAGACAAAGCTTTGTCTCCACGTAAGAAGGATAAAAAATTGTCAAGCAGAGCCGTTTTTGCATCGTAAGACCCCAGCAGAATAATAAAATGAGTGTGTGACTCATCTCTAAGGATTTGTCATCATGTTTGGTAAAAATCTGAAGCAGTTTCCACCCTGACAAAGCTACAGCTCAGTACAGCAGGTTCACGTCCTGCAGCAGAGTCAATTAAAACTATCTTTTACTCCTGAAACCCATCTGATTATCAGGCACCGATTAGAGAATCGAAGGAGCTGTTTCTGAGTTATCGATTGATACTTCCATCTTTTTGTTGGCAGGAAGCTGCATTCCTGCTGCTGCTGACAGTTCAGTCTATACCTCCTACTGTAATCAGCTCTTGGTGTGCAATCTTTCAGGCTCCGCAACACAACCAGCTCCTTTTTAAATCGCTCTCTTTTATAAACAATGTTACACTAACCCGAAGTCATAGGTCTAATGTGAATGACTCAAACAATTAATTTACTTTTGATCTAAAATAGTTTTAGAAACATAACAGCAGACTTTCAGAGTTAAATAAATAGAGGTTCAGTCTTTTAATGCTAAAATCTCAGCTCAGAGCAGAGTGAGCCGTAATCGTTTGTGTGGTGAACGAATTCTCAATGTAGACAAGAAACCCCGCCCCAAAGCGGATGATTGACAGCTTGGACGCAAGGAAATAAATAAAGAATGGAGAAGAGAATAGGGAAAAATAAAATAATAAAATAATGTTAAAATGAATAAATGAGGGGGGGGGAGAAGAGTTTTTTACCTGTATATTTTCCCATATATTTACTTGTTTTTTCCAGATTTTTTTTGTGCTACTTCACCATTCTATATGGTGGTGCAGTAAGATGGCACAACACACAAAACATCGGCTGGATTCGTCTATAGCTCCTTGTGGTTGTCCTTTAGGTGGCAGTGGATATTAAACTTGTGTCCCCTGGGGTTTGGCACAGGTATTTGAGATTTTTTTCCTGTTAGTAGTGTTTCATCCGTCTTGTAACCAACATAGTTCCAACTAGCCGACATGCTGTTCTGTTTAGCCACAAGTTTTCATCTCTCCTCGTGCTACCTTCCACGAGCACTGCTCACTTCATGTGCTCTATTGCTGCAGCCGTTAGCATCTACACGGAGCATCCAGGAAGAGTTCAATTGATTTGTCATTGATGCACACAGAGCATGAATGCACAGCAGCGTTTGGAACGTCACTTCCTTAAGATATGCAAATATGGACCACTATTTATCTCAGTTTAGACAGTTGTTGCTAATATTGCGATTGTCACAGCCTCAGGCCTTCCAGCCTGGGTGCGATTGAAGGACAAGAAGACTGTAGCTCGTCCCCTGATGATTAATAGCGAGAGGTCAACTGAGTCCTGTCCTCCCCCATCCAGGATTGGTCACAACGCTCCCCGGATCCAGAGTGGCTGCCCAATCAAGGAGAGGGTGCTCCTATATACCCGTGTCTTCAATGTTCTAGGCAGCTGTGGACAGTGGGACACATGCTCGCCAGCCTGGGAGTGTTTCGAATATTGTTGGTTGATTCCCGGTATGTGGATTCGGATTTATAGAGAGATAGTGTTCATTTTAGTTTGCTTATTGTGACTTACAGTACTAACTAACCCCTGCTTGAGTTGAGGTGCGGTGACTGGTTTGGTTTATTGTAGAGATTTTCTTTTGTTTCATTTTCTGCATTTTTTTTTTTAGTTCTGTTTTTTTGGGGGGGAATTGTTATACCCGTCTTTGGGACACCTTTAGATATATTATGTTATTGCTTTGATTGTGCTTTTGGTTTATAGGAATTATTAGTTGGAGCAGGATTTCTTCATTTGTTTTGTGAACCTCTTTTCTAGCAAATAAATGGCCGACTCACTTTATGTTCCGTCCCTAATCCTTAGACAAACAAGGACGTAACAGCAAAAGTAAATTTTTATATATATTGCTGATCGTCACATTGCAGAAGCTTATCAAAATGTCACAGCAAATGCATGTTGCAATCAAAGCTAAAAGTAGTCCAGTGAAATATGACGTGTAGCATCCCCGATTGACAAGATGGTTCACAACCTTTATTGAACAGCCGTGTATGTAAACACACCATAAGAGCTACAAGATAAACAAAAATACAATAAGTAACTCTTAAAAGTGTTTTTACTTTATTATACCTCATGAAATACCTTCTCTTTAATTCCACAATCTCTATTCAGAGTGCTATTACTATGTATCTTTGTCTTGTGTATTTCTTAAACATTTTACTCTTTTACATTTTATAAAAATTAAATAAGTTTTTAAACTTACTGCTAAGTAAAACATAACAAAATGACATTAACATAATACAATACTACTACTAACCTTGTTCCCTCATCAAACACGTGCTAAAGGACCGTAGGCAGCTTTGTTTTACCCCTTAACATTAGCGTTTTGTCCGTTTTTAACAGCGTAGCACACTTTTCTCTGCACGTGACTTCACGCTGCTACTGTATAACTTTTACAGCAGTTGCGACCGGTTTCCGACACTTGGCTGTTCTGGACCTTTCAAAATAAAAGCTTTAGCTGTATTATAGTACATAAACACTTCATGAACCAATTTCACAATTAAGTAATGTGAGCAAGGTCATTTACAGGACGGGCAGTGTATTTCTGAATTAAATAAGTCAGGCTTTCTGAGGATGCTTGTGTCAAGTTGTTCATGGTATCTTAACACAAAAACAAGACATCAGAACTGTTTAACCTTCATTTTGTTCAGGTCAAAAGAATCAAGGGTTAAAGAAAAATCATACAGCTGCATCTATTAATGTTTACACAATCTTCAAAGCTCAACTACATTACACTTGATTAATTCTTCAGTGGCGTTTCCACAGTGGTCCCTTGCTGTGCTTCAGAGAGTTAAGAGTCAGATCAAGCCTCGGTGGGACGTTCCTAAAGTCTGCTGCCAGCTGAGGCATGAGGAGCTTTAATGCAGGATCATAATATCTCCATGGCAAATTGGCTGGCTTGCAGAAATGGACAGGATGGAGTTCAGGAGATCAAGATGAGATAACTGCGACGCACATGACTGGACACACTGAGGCGTTTGCGCTCCACTAGACTTTAGGAGTCACCGCAGAAAGAGGCGCCGCTTTAACTGCATGAATTAAAACTCAAACTGAACTTTGTGCAGATCCTTTCAATGATAAACTGAAGCAAAAGTGTCTGTTTGCTCCCTGCTGTGCTTCTTTGTTGAGTTGTTTATTTTGATCAACAAAACCATTTGACTTGTAAAATTTGACATAATTAGATGTTTATTTCAATTAGCTTTGAAAACCTCATTACTGGTGCGGGAGTGGAGTTGACCTCAGGAGGGGACACATTTTAGAGATGATTGTAATGGCATCTCATACAGTATAATGAACTGTTGTGCTGCTGTTCTTGATTATGGACTTTGCAAACTGACAACAAGCAATTTGAGGCAAATAATCGGTGGTAATTAGCTTGATCAGACAGTGAAGAGGACACACCTTCCTGTGCTCAGAGCCTGGAGACGTCTGCAAACCTCTTTCCCTTTATCAGCATGCTGTTATCTTGCAGACGTTCATTCTGAACTCATTTGTAAGTGTCACTAATGCCTTGATCATCCTGAAGTATTTTCATCTCCTTCCCTTGATTTTAATCTGCGGCTCTCATATTGGCTGCAGAGGCTTGCTTCTTTTTTCTTATCAGCCTTTGTTAATTCATTTTTTTTCTTTTAAATCTCCAGTTTGGTTTTGAGGCTGCAGCTACTGTTTCCAGATTCTCTGCAGAAAACCAATTTTAGTAGCCGGAGATGTCATTGTTTGATCATTGTGTATGCACATGGCCGGTGTAACAGCTCTGTGCTTAAGGGAAGGTTGCATTAGCATTTCTATTTGTTATAGTCAATATTTTCCACAATGAGGGGAGTTGTTCATTGTGTGCATGAGAATCAGATGACTGTAGGGATTTGGAGCTCACTAATGCAGACTTTAAGGCTCACTGATAAATGTTCTATGCAGAAAAAAGGTCATTAGTTTCTCTAATAAAGATGTCATTAGAACTTATTTCATCCTACTGCCTCTTTTTAATGAGTGAACAAAGTGATATTTAATGGTGCCAAATAAGCAGTGAGTGATAGCTCTCCTCCTCTGTGTTTTTGTCCCTCTTATTACGCTCTTTCTTAAACTGAAAGCATGGCCTGGTCTTAATTAGAATGCATGCTGCAGGCTCTCCCGAGTCCGTCTGCCCAAACCCTACTGATATCAACCCTGCTGCCTGTCAGACGGTCTGAGAGGCTGCAGAGAGTCGGCGAGAATTACAATTCCCATTCATGCTGCTCATTGCACAGTCCCGAGCACATTGTTTCTCCTCACTGCATCCATGCCGCGGATTTGTGGATCAAAATCAAGAATCAGCTTCCTAATCCTCCTAAGTCCAATAACATCCAGCGTCTACTGAAACATCAAGTTGTCCCTCTCAACAAATAAGGCGCATTATGGAGAAGACTGCAGATGGGATAAGTCTTAAGACTCAGCGTTACAGAGAAAATTGGTTTCAATGATAGTCTTTGCCAAAGCCTTGAAAGCATATCAGTCTAGAAATTAACTGCAAAACTAAGGGCAGCCAGCTGAATTTCATACCCATATTGATACGTTCATTACATTTCGCTCTATAGTGCCAACATAACCAGCAGCCATGCCTCATTAGGTTGGGCAGTATTCCAACATTATATACCAGGACTCTGATAGTAGCTGTAAAATTCTCTGATTTAATTAACATCTCTTTTTCTAAAATATGAAATTATGCCTGCTGCTCCGCCCAGCCTATCTGCAGGCTGTGAAGCGTTCCTGTGTGAGAGGACAGAGATAGAAAAGTTTGATTCCAAACAGAAAAGCAAAGCACTTGGACTCAGGAAGCAGATGGATTATTTTTATTTTTCGCCGCCAGCTGATGCTGTTACTTATTTTACGACATCTCATTGGTGTTGCTGGTAGGTGACTGAAGACTAATATTCAGTGACTAAGAATCTTATCTTAGATACAAGTTCCATGCCATCATCTTCAAACCAGAGAAACCAGTTCTGCAGCAGTGACTGGATTAACACTGGAAGAAGATGATGACCCAGGTCAGATAGATCAGAACACTGAATTCTCAACAATTTCTTGACATTTCCTTTAATTATCGCTCCCAGACAGACAGAAAGAAAAGGGAATCTGATTGGCCAAGCTAACAATTGGTTGTCAAGCACATCTAGAGTGTCCTAAACTCCTGTCTCTCGTGATGTACCCCATCACCATTGTCTCGCCCAGTTTGGAAAAACCCCCAACTATTTTCATATAACTAAATAATTACAAACAAAAAATATACACGAGTTGGAAAGTTTTCAAATATCAACATGGTCATGAGGTCCAGAAATCACATTTTCACATGACAATCGTAAAGTGTTGCCATGGCAACAGGGAAAATAATTTTTTCATATAGCAATTTTTTTTTCAATTTATTAATTTATTCTGTATTATATATGAATTTCTTTTAATGTTTACTCTTTCATTCATTTACTTTGCCATGATGATCTGGGTACTTCAAGGCTTCTCTTATGAGGTGTTTTGACTGTTTTTTCTAGACGTTTTCTGCTTTAGTCCTTGGCCTCATCAAAAGGAATCATTTTACAAACTACAACCAAGGAAAAAAGATTTATTAAAAAGGCTAGCAGGTTTTTTATTTATTTATTTATTTGTCATGTTGGCTTGTGTATATGTGTCACTCTCTTTTGTTGTCATGGCAACAATCTTTCTCTCTACGCCACAAACTCACTGTTGTCAATAAAACCACTCTGCTGTCTGTCATGCAGCGTTTCGGGTTTCCAGACAGAATAAAAAACTACTTTCTAGAAGAAAATTTAAAACAAGACATTTTCTTATTATTCAGAATTAAACATTTTTACAGCTGTAACCAGTTTTTTGTTTTGTTTACATCACAGTTAAGCCAAGTGATGATCGATGGAGCATGTTGGCTCATACAACTAAAATGATTTTTATGCAATTTGGTTTGTTAAAAAGCTCAAACAGTAGGAGCTAGTTATATTTACTGAAATCTACTTTTTAAACAGACATGAGCTCAGTATTAAAGGAAAAGACAGACAAACCAGATAAAACTTACAAAAAAAAAGAAGAAATTAGTTTATTTTTTAAGCCAGAAAATTTGACATCTTTAATACTTAATTAGGGGGAACATAGATTTTTTAATAGGACAACCTTTATGAACTATCAACTTACAGTCACAGGTGTTATAACTAATCTTTTTTAATCCTCTTTACAGTTAAGCTGCCATTTAGAGAGCCTACGACCAAACATTTAGCTGATTTATTGCTGCTTAAGTTTTAATCACATGAAGTTCAACATGACGCTTGTTTTATGAGGGAAGCGTGTTACTGCTCTCATTTGATTGCGACTGCAGGTTTTTTTGTGTTTTTTGGTTCCTCTGTTTATCTAATTGATCAGAAAGAGCTGCATATTCATTTTTTTAATGTATTCATAGCTGCAAAAGCTTTTGTTCCCCAATGCTGATAAAATTAGACGATTCCATGGAAAAATGACAACACACACATTCGCACGAAGCATCTTCAGTTTTCCACTCACTGAATGACAAATTGTAAAAAGCAGGTTGCCCACATTCATCCTGTCATCATAAATGTACCCACTGGATGTTTTAAACTATTTCTTTTCTTCCAAACGACAGCAGAAAAAAATTAAATGCCATCCATTAGTGACACAGCTACTGAACTGCTGCTTGTTGAGAACATATCTTACATCCAAAATCCCATTAAGATATCAAATGGGCACAGGATGAAATATGAAGCTGAAAGAAGAGAGATTTGTGTTAAAAATACATCCAAAAATGATCATGACTAAAGAAAACCTACAACTACATCAGCTTTTGGGATGTAAAGCAAACAGAGCAGCCAAAGAGGACGTTTTTGCCATCTTCCTCTCTAATGTGCACCAAACTGTTTCTCCAAAATTTCCTCTGATGCATAAAACGAGAACCACTTCAACAGTATGAGAACCTAAAAAAGAATAAAAGTGAAGAAGGGAAACAGATTTTCCAGCAGCAGTGATTTCAGACAGCAACATGTCTGGGGACAGAGTCGTGATCATCCCTGACATTCCCCCAGTGGCCTCCCAGCCTCCACGTCTCAGCCCAGTGGAGGACGGAAATGAAAAGGTGCAAACCCTAAACGACACACAGAACAGCAGCTGCAGCTCCACCTCACACACCAACTCCAGCTTGACTCTAATAACGCGCTTTCATAGCTTCAGATTATACAAAAGAAGACAAAACGGACAACGCTTTACTTATTTTCCATTTCTACAGAAGCAGAACGACTGGCCTGAGCCAGAAAAGCCATTTTGCTAATAAAGTGCCACATCTGTTTGTGTGTGTTGTTTTCAGTAAGCAAATGCTGAATAGGCCCTAATGCAATTACTGTTTCACTACCATCTTAATTAATCCAAGCTGAGCAACTCCTTGAATTATAAGTAGCTTCTCCGTTTGGAATCACTTCATGTTGCAGGATCTCAATTCAATGTTGGGTTCATCATTTCATTTGTTGGCCTCTAATATTGAGTTAGTTAATAGACTCAGGATAGGAATTAATGGTGGAGTTAATAGGGAGTCTGGACAAAATACATAATTTTGGAGGTTTTAAGATCCCAATAAATTGGCTGGCAGTGTTGTTTTCCTCACATTTCCTGTAACAGATGCAGCAGAACTGCTCTGATTGGTCAGTTCCACTGGCCTAATCAGACTCCACCCATCATTCTACAGGCTATAAAACTTTAGAGCAGTACAATAATCTGGTGTAGCTCCATTATGACAACTGCTGATGAGTTTGTTGTTAATAGTAAAGCAAAAGATGAAGATGAAGAGCATAAAATTTCTCTACAAGCTGGAACAAATTACTGGATAAAATTTTCAACCCTCAGAGAATCCAAACAAATTGTCAAGTTTTAGTATTTTAGTATTTCTTTTTAATATCAACTATAGTAACATCTATATGACATGGTCATCAGTGCTAGATGAGAGCCCAACATTCCCTGCCCTCCCTTACCAGCAGTAGATGGTGAAACGATCAGCGAAGTCTCTACATTAAACTTCTGGGAGTTCAGATATCCCCTGATCTCACCTAGGATGCACATGTAAGATACATGCTTCTTTTCTTTTTTCTTATTCATTTCACACAATCAGGATCCTTACAAGTTCTACCTCACTGTGAGGGCGACTAATCAGGCATTAATAATGACGTTTAATCCAACACGATGGGTTTTATTAAAGGCAGAAAAATAATTGACCAAACACTAATTTTCCTTCACTCAGTGCTGAATTTAAATTGTATATTTTTATGGACTTCTTAAAAACCCTAAAAATTAACACTTGCAGAAGTAAAGATGTCATTTTATCTTTTGAACTGTTTAAATGTTGCAGCTTCACCGCTGTATTGATCACTAGTTGGTTTAACCTCCTGCAGGTGCAATATCGATCACGTGTCCAAATCAGAGGAGATAATATCATGCACAGATTAAACCACTGACCTCTTCTCTCCAGTTTATAGCGTCTGTGTGTCTTGAGACACTAATTTGTCGTAAAAAATGTTTGAACTGCAGCTGATACACCAACAGGTTTGAGTGGATGCAAAGTAAAGAGGAAAAATGTGTTAGAAAACCACAGCAATGAGCAACATAACATGTCAGTTCTTCCATGTCATTCATCACCTGGTCTTTCATTCTGCAGCGAGGAAGGTCAGCGAGGAGGGAGGCCTCATTAACCGAGCAGCGACTCCACTTCTGTGCTGATGAGAATAAACTCAGATGACGACAGTGGGATGGTATGAAAATGATGGATGGATGAAGGTGTGGATGTAATAACCAGTGTGTAACACAAGAACCCTTCACTCAGCTTTTTCAGGGAGGGTGTGTGTGTGCCGTCTACACTGATTGTCTCCTCGAGTTTATATTTTGGAAATGAATGATAGAAAAATTATTCTCCTCTGCCTGATAAATCATCACCTTCATGCATCCATTGCGTTGTGTGGAAATATCAGATGCCTTCTTATAGGTTTTACAGTAGCATTAAAATTATTGTAAAATATAAATTTAAAGAAAGTGGTTTCCAATCATTTTATAATATAGTAAGAAAAAATAAAAAGTTCATTCCTCTAAATGTAGTTTATTAATCTAAAGTGAATAATCAACAGAGTCCTTTTTATTTTTATTTTTACAAGATTTTGAGAAATGGTTAAATGGATAAAGGAGAGTGGATTGTTGCATTTCAACACAGACATGCTCCAATCTCACCAATTATCATCCAGAACATCCCTTTTTACTTTGCCGAGTCGTGGTTATGGTTAAGGATAAAACACAAACAATTAGTCTGCATTGTTTCAGGTGTAGCGATATTCCCCTTTGCAAAGAAAGATATTGTTTAATCTCCCGACTAGATTAGACATTTGAAGGACTTCTTTTTTTACAGACAATTTGAGTCCCTCGCCAGAGTGACCCAACACTCAGATTTATGACTTGCTTTCAGCTTCACAGGTCAACCAACTGGGGGAGTACTTCCTTAAGCTATGTTCAAGACCTGGGAATTTTCTGATCTCTAACCTCCTTCAATTCCACCGGATCTGCCTTGTAACAAACCAAATGTTTTATGGATTGGGAATAATCACACCAAGGACGTTGTCTACCTTTTAAAACTGTTTCTTTTCAGATTGATAAGACAACTCTCTTTCAGTCTAGCCTTCATGAAGACATCTGGAAATTAACCGGAACTGTTTGTCTGACATTCCACCGAGCCATAAAGCATCCTCCAGATTCTGTCTCACTACAGAAAGAATTTGCCTGCTCTTACCATTTTAAAGTTATGTCATTTTTAATTATATACATATATA
>JBAMHW010000025.1:22093978-22105412 GCA_037177495.1 Rhadinocentrus ornatus
ATATATATATATATACATATATATATATATACATATATATATATATATATATATATATATATATATATATATATATATATATATAGATAAATACATATAAAAAGCAAGAGAAAGAGAGAGGGTCATTGATTTTTTACTTCATTAAATGCTGCACCTTTATTCAACAAGAAACATTCACTTTAAACAATGAGTTTCTAATCAGTGGTTGCTTAGTTTTAAAATTTCTTTATAAGGCAAATGACAAATGCTGGGGAAGTTTACCTGGAAACAAGGTTCCTCATGTATGCAAACAAATTAACTTAAAGCAGTTTGAGATTTGGATGAAGACAAAACATCCAAAATGTCTGATGTGCAGAAGGAACCAAAGACATGCATGGACTGTAAAGTTGAAGGCTTTTGGTTGATGTAATAGATTCTGGGTTGTTTCAGGAAAAACTTTAAAACATCAACAGCAGTAAGAAAACATCACTGACTTGGCAAAGAGCATGACTGCTGAACAAATGATGTAATGTGGAAGGACCAATGTCCCATTTCTAGCAACTGTCAGGATGGTTCACGTTTTAAAATAGATTTCCTAAAAACGAGGTTTAATTGCTGAGATATTTTGGAAAAATCATAAAGGCAGGTTTGATGCTGCATCTTTGCAAACAAACATTGTCTGTATTCTACTGTAGTGGAAGATCTGAGAATAAAACTTCTTTATGGAGATGCATCAATACTAAAATTGTTTACCAGATCCAATAACAGTAGTCCAAGTGAATTTACCGTATTCATTTCTAGATGCATAAAATGAATGGAAACGCTAGTGTAGTCACATAGGCCCTAAGGGCTAGTTTCAGTAATTTTAATCCTCAAGCCCCCTTATTTGTGAGGTTAAACTTGAGAACATTTTAAGTATGTTTATCTTCACAGTCATAGTACAAAGTTTTTTCCAAAGCAAAGGCTGGGAATGACTGCTAGCAACTGGGAACCAGCTAGGAAAGCTGAGAAAAGTCTAAATGTTTTGTTGCAGGTGGTTTTCTGGTTCCTGTTTAGATTTAACAGCTCATGCTGTTGCTTTCCATCTTGCTGCACCCTTGTCTCTTTTTTTTCCATCCATTTTCTCTTCTGTTTGCTCTCTTTTTCCCCCACCCACCTTGTCAGTGCCCAAATTAATATGTAAATTTAGCAACAGACAAATATAATAATAAAGGATAATACTTAAATTACCAAGAGGGGTCTTGTATACAAAAAGCTGCTCTTGGCAAAGCAAATTTGTTGGGCACAACAGCAGCACGCCCATCGTTCTGCACGATGCTGGACAGGAGAAGGTGTATAAATAAAATATGTTTAAGACCGATCAGTAACATGGAAACCATGCAAATACGTCCTGTAAGACCTGTAAGCTGTCACGAGGGGAGACGGGGAGTCCATGTTTTGACTTCTTCAAATCCCACAAATAATTTATCAGCTTGAGATCTGTTACTGAACCACAATTCCAGTAGTGGAGGGGGAACATGCATACACCACTGCCATCTGGGAATGACGTTGCCCTGGTTATTTGATCTTTAACAATGTTTCTGCAGCAGAACATTGCGTCCTGAAGAGCATCCTGCCTCCTCTTGCATTCTTCCTAACCTTCTTCCCGCTCTTTTCCAAGTAAATAAAACAAACATCTGTGTTTTTGTGTTATTCACCTGGAGAGAACTGTGTAATAGAAGAAAAAGAAAAAAAAGAAAAACTTGAAAAGACCATACCACCAGTCTGCATGGCTTCATGACATACTGACCAATTCCCAGCTATGCAGCTCGGAAGTCTGCAATGCCCCGGTTGCTCCGATAATTGAGCGGGCCAAAAACTAAGCTTCGCGAGTTGTTCTCTGCTCAGTCCTACAAGTACACTTGTGCAGAGTTCTGTCTACACATGTGTACACAGCTACACAGCTGTTACTTTTCTGAGTGCTGCCTAAGGAGGCTGTTTGTTGCATGATTCCACAAATCATGCAACAATGATCCGACAGGTGGAAGTAATTATCAATTAGCTATTGCCTGACATCCGTCCAGCATTCAGTCGGAATCAGCTTTATTTGCAAAGAACACACACAAGGAATTTTTGCTGGTAGATGTCTCTCTATAGTAAAATAAATAAATAAAAACGTAACATAGTGACTGCTATATAAGGTAAAATGTATCTGTATAGAAATAATAAAGAGCAGCTCAAGACATTTGATCGGGTTTGACAATTTGTGAAGCAAAACATCTTCAAAGAAAGTTAATTTTCTTAATTTGTCTAATCTCATTTAAATTAAAATCCAACAATAGACACATAGATACTATGGAAGCGTGGAGCTGTCACCCAAATAAAAAGAAAATTGGGACCTTATCTCGTTATAAGACAATATGTTTTGTGTTGAAAACGTGGACTAAAAACCATATTTGACGTGGGAAATTGCGCGTGATTCAGCCAGAGAAATGCCTAATTTACCAAATGGGATAAAGTTGTGCTTGATTGGAGAGATCTGGTGAAGCTTGGAGGACACTGTGATATTGTTGACAATGCACCCTAAAAGCAGACAGGACTACGTCTGTGTAGGAAACTTATTTCTCCCTAGCCCAGCGGTGCATATTGCCTTTATAATTTCCACATTTACTTTCAGAAGACAGCCATAGTAGTAATCACTTATTCATGTTATTACCTAAAAGCAAACCACACACTTTATGGCAACTCTTACACACGCACTCACGCACAGGCAGGTGACGCACCGTGTTGCTCATTACTGTCCCACATTTCTGTGTACAACAATAAACCAGAGTAGAACAATTAATCTTTGACAAAAAGAACTGAAACGTTTCAGCTTGACGAGAATATTTTCCATAAAATGTATTTTGCTTCAATATAGGTCACAACATCATCTGCATACAGTACAGGCTACTTACGTCGCAATAATATATATCACGTTATAACGTGACATGGTCCCAGTTTTTTTTTTTTTTTTGACAGCTATACGCTACAAGTGTTTCACACCTTCGGAAAGTTGTTAGAACACCACAATCCAGATCATAACTGCTTTATGTGTGCATTAATTTAGAAATAATCAACCATTAAAGTGTCAATTTTGCAAATTCAAAATGCATTTTTTCCTCATTTTTGAGAAGAGGAATCTCTACATTAGCATTGTGTGCACTTCCCACTTTTTAAACTAAGAGTCTTTGAATATTTAGCAGCTTCAGGCAAGAAAAGCCTTCATTTTCCACTCCAAAATATGGACAACTAGTAATTAAGCTGCATTAATTACATGCAGGGAGAAAGGCAGGCTGTGTGAAAGGGTCTCCATGTTTGTTTCAGAGAGACGGAGAGTCCTGCTAATGCAGACTGAAAATTTGCATCTACTAGAGAATAATTTCTTCTATGTATAGTTTATGATAAAGAAAAGTGCGGAATCACCACTCTTGGAGGATGCTTATCAAAGCAGACGTGACTTAAAACAATTTCATTAAAACAGCCATTTTCTGTCTCATAAAGAAGCTGACAAATTATTTCAGGAGAATGGAGCGTCGTTGTGGATCATTCCTCCCAATGCTGGTCTCTTACGGTTTGGTCATTAACTCCTGCTTCCGTGCAAATTTTTAAAAAATCTTTTGTTGTTTCCATCTTCAAGTGCATTACTTTGTCCTAATTCTTTGACCTGTCCATTTCTATTTAACAACTTTCTCTATATTCTTTGTACCTGTACCAAATCTAAAAAAGCAGTGTGAACAACCACAGTGTTTTTCTGCCACACTTTGTGTTGAGTGACATTCTCTTAGAACTTCTAATCCTCAAAATCCTCAAAATCCTAATGCTCAAAAGGAGCATTTAAGAGAGGCAGAGGTTCACCAATCTGTAAGAAACTGGGTGTAAAAATTGTGGAAAAATGTTCAACATAAAATCATAAAGACTTTATTTACAGTGTATAATATCAAAAGATGCAAAGAATCAGGAGGAATCTCTGTGTGTAAAGGATGATGGTCATAACTAGATAGTTGCAATCTTGGGGCCCTTAGGCAGCACTGCATTAAAAACAGACATAATTTTCTACTGGAAACCACCACATGGACTCTGGAAGACTTCCAGAAATCACTGACTGTGAACACAGTTCACCCTGAAGTCCACAAATGCAGGTTAAAGTTCCATCATGCAAAGAAGAAGCCAGATGTGAACAGAATCCAGAAACAGAGTCATCTTCTCTGGACCAAAGCTCATTTAAACTGGTCTGAGGTAAAGTAGAAAACCAGATGAAAAAGTGAAGTAGTTTCTAGTCATGCAGACTAAAAAGGGAAGGGAGCATCCGGCTTCTTATAAGTGGTCCAGTGAAAAGCCTGCATCTCTGTTGGGATGGGGCTACATTAGAACCTGTAGGACAGGGGCAGCTTACATTTGGAGTAATATAAAATGAAAAATCCAGGAACAGAGATTCAGGACTGTAGAGCAGCTACAATCCCGCATTAGCCAGAATGGGACAACATTCCTCTCATAAAACTCCTGCAACTAGTCTCATTTCACACAAGTTTACAGACAGCTGTTAAAAGAGGGGATGCTACACAATGCTAAACATCCCTGGAACCACTTTTGCTGCCATCAGATAGAGCTAATATTTTCTATTAAATAGTTAAATGTCTCAGTTTCAGCATGTTCTTTAGGTGCTACTGGGAATAAAATGTGGTTTATAAGATTAGCAAATTATTGCATTCTGTTATTTACACTGTATGAGAAACTAGAGCACTGCAAGATGAGAAGATGCTGCTCTAGTTCATCATTAAGACTAAAATATCATCTTTGTACTGTCACCGTCACTTTAAACACGCCGATAAAAGTTGCATTTTCCCTTTACATAAATACTGGTTCAAGCCTGAAGAGGACACTCTTGCATTCTTCCCTCAGAGTTTCAACTGAACTTAAACTTTCCGAGGGTTTTCCCTCCACCCACATTAAATCGACTGCTATACATTTTCCAACCCTCTTTACTCAATCCCCCCTTTTATTCTGAGAAGGGAAGACAGGTTGCAAATGAATCTTTGAGCATGTCAAGCACTGCACTCACATCTAACTCAAATTACACATTCTTCAGGCTGTCTCTGATTGGCAAGCAGCACAATATCAGTAATTACTAGGGGTTGTTGAAATGGAGGGATTTCAGCAAATAGAGGAAGAGAGGCTTTAAGGCTGCAATCCTTCTCGACTTGACAGCAGCCAGTTTAAGAGGCAGGACAGATGGAGGAGCCAGACGGCAATCACTGGACCATTTACAGACACTTCTGTTATATAGAAAAGAATTGTTCACCTTGGTTCTAATATGACATGAAAACTGTGAAGCATCTTACTGTTTGCCTTGGCAGCACTTGTCATCTTAAGAGTCCTTTTCAGAGACAAGTCCATCTCTGTTTACTGTCAGGCATAATCTCTGTATTACAGTCTCAAGGGCCATTTGTTTTACAAACAGATGCAGACACACTTCTACAGATTTGTCAGTATTTTACATATGTTTAACTTAAAGAAATTGAAGGGGCATTTTTTCATGTTTCAGTTTGGTCTGCTAAGTCAAACCAGTGTCATGACCTAAAACGTTTCTGAAAACAGACCTTTCAGCAACTTCACCACAGTTGCTGGATTTCCTTGTCTGGCCAAACTCTGTAGTCCGTTTTCCCCGGCTAAGGTCTGAACATCATCCATTGTGATAATTGTAAAGAACTTTGGAAGGTTTTCTCAGGGTTGCCACCCTCTACTGACAACTACATTACTACCAATCAAATTAAAGTCAGTCAGACGTTGACTTATCGTTTCTCTTGCTCTGTTTTTTGCTCTTTTCATCTTCTTGCTTTCCTTTGATGAAACAGCCATGATGCACATTCCAAACGGCCACTGTGTTGATATCCAGCATTAAGCATGTGATACAGTACGTAAAGTCCAACTCGGTTGTTAGGTGATGCAGCATCCTGGAATAAAAAGTTGTGAAGTGTGGTGTCTCTGCCTCAGGATGCCTCAGGAATGTGCATGATATGCATCAAAACGAGCCAAATGCATTTTCTTAAGGTGAGAAAGTTACATGGTCCTACTTTTAAAGCATGGTGTGACTGTACAACTGTGCATGCAAAGAAATAGATAAAATGACACGCTAACACAAGCTAAAAGAAGTTTGTTTGGTCAGACAACTCGGGTAAATGCTTACAAGAGAATATGATTGTTGTGTGTTAGGTTCTGACCCCATCACTCATTTCACACACACTTTTTCCAAATTTGATATCGGAGTGATGGGAAAATCCTCTGGATGCTGGTGGAGGGGCGGAAAAGCAAGCAGCAGCAATGATTGCATTAGAAGCAAGCAACATATTACTTTTGTTGGGAGCAGGTATGAAACAGAGCACGACAGGAAATGTGCAGCATAAACAGACCACAAAGATTAGATGGGCATGTTTGATATGTGGCATGAAGAATAAGAAGCAGATCACATGGAAGAAAGCAAGCTGAAATAGCCTTCCAGCAGGTGTTCGCTGATAGCCCCCAGTAGTGGGTCCTCCTGATGGAGTGTCTGCTAACTAAAATCCACATGGACAGGATGGAGTGAGCGAGCAGCTGATGGTTGATAAGAATTAGCCTGAACACCATAGCCGCTTGTCGCTCTGCTGGGGTAGTTTTAGCCACTTTTATGGGATGCAAACCTTAGACCAACTATAATCAGGTTCTGTCAATAACTTTGTACTAGTCTTTAAAGAATTGAGAGCTAAAATGCATTTTACTACTCCAATATCAATTTAAGGCAGGTCATTGTGAAACTAAATGCCATCGCTCACACGACCACCAGAAGCTTCATATTCTTTAAATGTAATTACAGTTTATAATTCAGCAGATTAACAGATCAGCTAGGTAGACTGGAACGTCTTTTATAGGCAAACAAACTGAAATATTGAGCTGACAACGAAGTTAAAAGATATTCACAATAATTATTCATCCCATGGGGAAAAACGTCTGCCTTGATTTTGATAGGAATCAAGCAGATCTGCGTGTTTGATGCATTTCAGTAAGTCAGTGGTAGAAAGAAGCGCTTGCTGTGTGATACTCAGAGCCTGACACAGAAACTGGATGTTTATCATTCGTAAGGCTCAGCAGGATTATTCATGCTTGAAGCAGATTCCACTGTTTTCTCATTAAAGTTTGTCTTTTTCTCACAAAGTGCTTCAACACACAGAAGCTGACCTTGCACTCAGTGCTTGTGGCATTCTAACTGCTGGTATCCAGTTGATGCCACGTTAGGGATTAACTTCTTATCCCATGACACCATGTTGTGTCTCTTAGGCATGACAGAAAGATGGAAAGGGATTATTCTTATGAAGTCTTGTTGATGGAAAGCTGTTGAATGCACAAAAACAAACACAAGGTCAGGAATTTAAAAAGAATTCAACCAGAGTTCAGATATTTTCAGCCATTTTTTTTTTTCTTTAAAGCCGCAGTGTGTAAGAACTACTCCCATCTAGTGGTGCGCTAATATATTACAAGCAACTGAGTAGTGCTCTACTGGAGCCTCACCGTTTAAGAGCGTTATTACGACTACGGAAGCTGCGGAGATTCATAAATGTGGAGTTTGAGTGTCCCGTCAGGTGATGAGGAACAGATTGATACATAATTATTATTTTTTTTATGCCAATAAGTTACAAGCGTGCCCTCGACGTCTTTAGTACCAAGCTACTGCTAATAGCTAATGTTATCCTATGAAATTGTTTTTTGTGACTTGCAGACTCAGAGATCATCTGATGAAGGGAAAGAAAGAAGAAGAGGGAGAGGAAGAGGTAGAGAAAGAGGGAGTAAAAGTAGGTACAGTGGACCTGTCGGCGCTGCAAGAGGAAAATCCCGTGCTGTAACATTACTCTGTTTAATAACATGTATTTCAGCTGATTTATCCAGGGAGGTGGGCGACGTATTTGTAGAAAATAATTATTATTATTAGAATGCTGGATTTCTGGTGATTAAATCACGCCAAGAAACTGATTTTACTTTGGTCTATTTTGTCTGACTAGAAGGACGACAACTACCCATATCCCATTGACACATCAGCTGAAATAAAATATGAAACAGGAGGGAAAGCTCTCAGAAAATACGTCTGAAAGAACGTCCGTCGCCTGCTGGTACGACTTCTGTTAAGAGTAACAACTGAAAACTGTTGCAGCGTAGCTTTTCTACTGTAGGCTAACTAACAAATTAGCCATTTCTGCCTTTTTATATAGCAAGTAACAGTAAATGATCCGACTTAAACGGGAGAATAAAGTATTTGCTGGACCACCCTGACCTGTTTCTAACATACTGCCAAAATAAACTTCCCTGTTAGTCCCTCTCCTCATTAGCTGCCTCCATCTGGTAAAAACAACTCCGATGTACACTCTCATTTTCTCCCAGTTATAATTTCTTTTTCTTTTCTTGGCTATTTTTTTCCTCCGTCTCGTGGGCAAAGAGTATAGATGGTCCTCCATTTCAATGCAAGCTGGCAAGCTGAATGATTCACAATCGTCTTGGCTTGTTTACACCACCCCCTCCCCCGAAACAGCGGGGACTCGCAGGTAAAACGCAGAAGGCTAACAAGTTTGTCCCCTTTCGGCTACTGTATTCAAAGATGGCAATGCAACATGGCAGCCTGCAGTTAGGTACGCCGCCACCTATGTATTTATAAACATCTAATTCTAAGCTACGAGAACGATTTCATTTGGATGCGATTGTGATTAGTCATGTCATGTCATTATCTGTACCGCTTGTTCCCATTAGAGGTCGCGAGGTGAGCTGGAGCCTATCCCAGCAGTGTTTCAGGTGAAAGGCGATTGTGATTAGACTTTGGTAAAATACGTATTTATGAAAGCAATTCTTGATTTTTGCCAACAAAATACCAAAACCTTTACCTTTAAACATAACAAATCATGCTAATGAATAAACCAGCGGTTCCCAAACTTTTTTTGCGCGACCCCCTTTTCATTGAAAACAATAATGTCAAGCCCCCCTGATCCCAGTACCACATGCACCCCAAAGCTTAAAAGAAACGTACAAAAAAATGTGCCACGAAATAGCCTTTAGTTTATTGGCTGCTTCTTTGTTAACTACAGTGAAAACCTTGTCAGTGGCAGAAGGAACGATCAACTCATCTGCTGTAGTGTGACATTGTTTAAACCAGTTCTTTTTAGTAGTTTAAATCTCTGTCCTTGATTCATCAGTGTTTGTCCATTGTTACTTTCATAAATTTGTTCATGTTTTGCTGGCAGTGTAAAACTAAGTTTTATTTAGCCTTGCTGTGCCCCCCCCTCGTGGCTCTGGGCCCCCCAGTTTGGGAACCACTTGAATAAATCATCACAGTTCCAGACTTAAATTCCCAGTTTCTAGGACTAAAGGAAATATGCTGAGAGGAAGGGAATATAAATATTCATAATGTTTTAATTAATGAACAATCACAACAAAAAATAAACATTCTGTGGTTTCGTTACCTCAGAGAACGATATTTATACCTGAATGAGGCCACCATATGAATGAAATATGCAATCAACATGCAGCTGTCTTTTTCTAAATCCTGAATTTTAGCTACGAACGCAGTTTAAATCACCTTCCAAAGACAGGTTTTAGAGTGCCAGGTAATAAAACTGGTGATTTCAAGCACAGTGGAAAACAAATAAAATAAACTATAATGTCACATGGGGGACGAGGAGACTGAGGTCAAATATTCTAAACAATTATCTCCTCGTCTCTTTCACTTTCCTCTCGATGGTAAAGAGCATTCCTGAAGACTTGGGCGAGGAAGATTTTCTCTGAACATTCAAAAGAATATTCTAGACACATATAGACAATTTGTGTGATGTGTTTTTAGTTTAAGGCTATATTATATCCATCTTTAAAAAGTGGTATTACTCATCTGGATCTGGATGTTAATTTATAAATCCCAGTACAACTGTATGAAAATATAAATTTTGTTTTATTGTTTTATAGTTGCAAGGAAGTGTCCTTTCCTTTCACAAAGAAAGGTCTAGTGTTTCCTGTTCTAAAGCAAATAAAAGCATTGAAGCACCTTTCTTTTAGAATTTAATCATTACCATAAAGTAAAATATGGATTTTCTAAGCACCACAGTTTAGGAGTCAGAGCAAAAAGTCATTAAGTTGCAGGAAACTGTAGGACCAATTCTAATTCCTATTATCTCTGAGGAGGAACATAAAGCTGCTCTTCATAACATGTTAGACATCAACTGTTCCAGACTTCATAGCTCCATATTATCTGCAAAGTAAGACAAATGTGTCCAATAAATTGTCTCCGAGTTTCAAGCTGAGCTGCTGCGCATCTTAGGTTCAGAAGGAAGAATAGTTGTCTTCCAGCCTGGAGGGTCAGTGGATCAATTCCAGGCTTTCCCTGACTGTTGAAGTGTCCATGGGCAAAACACTTAACCCCACGTTGCCTCCTGATGTGCCTATTGTAGTATGCGAGTGTGTGTGAATGTGACAGGTAGTGTAAAGCACGGAGTGGTCAAGCTGACTATATAAGCACAAGTCCATTTACCAAACAGAGGCAGGAAGAGACTTTGGGTGAACTCACTGACTTTATTAAAACCACTGGAAACCATCTGGTCACCAGCATCGTGCTGTAGGAGCTTATTGAGCTTAAAGCATCAGGAATTCCCGATCACTGAAGAGCTATTATTTAATAACATACCCATTATAAAAGGGAATATACTGTTTGTGTGGGTGTTCTTAGCACAGCTGTAGCAACCATCTGTTTACACGTAGTATTTCAGTACAGTCAAACTCCCAATTAAAGCGTTCTCATTTACACATTTTTCCACCTACTGACAAGACAAAAAGTATGCATGTGTGAGTGAAATATAGCTAATTAAGACTATTTGTTACCCAGCAGTCAGTAAAAATGATTTAAAAAATGCAGTGTTTTGCTGAAATCCTGATTAAGGCTGTAAAACATCAAACATCCACTGTTCAAAAAAGCATTTATAATCAATCATATTTATAATACTGTAAACATAGTACATATATAATTAAGGGGTTTAATCTTTATTTTTTACATCAGATGTAGTTTGTAAGAAAACAACTGGAAGACATGCCACACTCATTCAGACTGGAAAAACACACTACAGGCTGATCCAACTTTGATGTAATGTCCTTAAAACTATTCAAAATGTAATAATAGTAGTGTGTGTGGCCTCCACGTGCCTGTATGACCTCCCTACAACATCTGGGCATGCTCCTGATGAGGTGGCGGATGGTCTCCTGAGAGATCTCCTCCCAGACCTGGACTAAAGCATCCACCAACTCCTGGACAGTCTGTGGAGCGAGACATGTGGAGCGAGACATGATGTCCCAGATGTGCTTCTGGTCTGGGGAACGGGCGGGCCAGTCCATAGCATCAATGCCTTCGTCTTGCAGGAACTGCTGACACACTCCAGCCACA
>JBAMHW010000025.1:22141527-22169036 GCA_037177495.1 Rhadinocentrus ornatus
AAAGCTCTCTATTTACCGGTCGATCTACGTTCCTACCCTCACCTATGGTCACGAGCTGTGGGTGGTGACCGAAAGAATAAGATTGCGAATACAAGCGGCCAAAATGAGTTTTCTCCGCAGGGTGGCCAGGCTCTACCTTAGAGATAGGGTGAGAAGCTCGGTGATCCAGGAGGATCAGAGTAGAGTTGCTGCTCCTCCGCATCGAGAGGAGCCAGATGAGTTGGCTCGGGCATCTGGTCAGGGTGAGGTGTTCCGAGCACGTCCCACCGGAAAGAGGCCCCGGGGAAGACCCAGGACACATTGGACGGACTACATCTCTCTGCTGGCCTGGGAACGCCTCTGGATCCCTCCAAATGAGCTGGTGAATGTGGCCGGGGAGAGGGAAGTCTGAGTTTCCCTGCCTAGGCAGCTGCCCCCGCGACCCGACTCCGGATAAGCGGCAGAAAATGGATGGATGGATGGATAGTCATGAGTAAATTGTTAAGCTGTGATTAATCTGATTAAAAGTTTTTAATCATTTGAAAGCCCTAAAAAAATATATATAAAGCTTTGCATTGCATTAGAAATGGTTTTTGATCTCAATTGATCCAAAGATTACAAAAACATGATGCACTTCTACATGGCAGTCACACCTTCCAGCTTTGTGCCACCAAAGAACCACAAACAGGAAGAACAGGTGTTAGTAACCTAAAACTTTTCATCTTCAGCATCCACCACAAAAATTACATTAGCTGATGGATCAGTTTTTGGTTTGGTACTTGTACCTTGTGATTTATCTTGTGCATCATTAGTATAGGAGACAAATTTCCCCATTACTGCAACAAAATGGATTTTTATTTTAACCTGCACAGACCTTGGTTGGATTACGACCTCTTCACCATGAATAAATGAATGAGGCGTTATCACAGAGTTCACACACAACAAATTGCACCTGAAAAGTCCAGGTACATAAATGACACTGGAATGTGAAAAATGTGGTTGATAAATCACTAGATTGCGCAAGATTCAAACTCTTGCTTGAGTCACTTTTCTTTGAAGTTGTACTGAAATATATGATAGAAGATGGAATAAATACGAATATGACGTCATTAGAAGTGTTATTTCCACCTTATGCCTTTTGGAAATCAAGCAACTTTCACCATTTATAAGTTGTATATTACAGACATTTGTGAATTCATTAAAAAACACCACTAAAATTTCCTGAAAGCATTTTTCATTCAATTTAATTTAACTTCATGTCATAAGACTGTTAAGACTTTGGTTGAGTGACATGATAGAGCCAGGGTGGCAAACAGGGAAAACTTTAAAGAAGAGTTTACAAGAGGCTTAATCTCAGCCAGGTGCTGAAGGAAACTGTGGCAGAACACTGCAGGGTTCACCAAACTGCTATTTACTGACATTAAATGATGTGTGAACTGACTGTGAGGGTAAACGGAGTGTCTAGTGCAGGGATCACTAACTCCGGTCCTGGAGGGCCGGTGTTGGCGATTCCTGCCAACAATGTCATCCAAGACAGCCCCACAATACCCAGAAGTGCCAGCATCCTGCTGTGACTCTTGTCCACCCCTGACCCCATACAACTTGGGAGTTTTTAAACAACTTGGAAAACCTTTGCTAAGCTCACACACATCTGACAAACCTATTTCAGTGGAGGACACAGTGGAAAAGAAAAGGAGAACCTTAAATGATTCTTTCCACCTTCATGATATATCAAATTCATATCAACAGTTCTTGACCAAGGCCAATAAAGACCTGGGATAGACCCTGCTTTTCTTTCTAGAGTAAACCAAAACAAACTGTTAACAGGCTCAGGAAGGACAAACGGACTGGGGCTCCCGTCAGCAGTAATCAACAAGCGCAAAATCAGATTGTTAAAGTGGAGAGAACCAAGTCAAAAAGGTAAAGTTCTCCATTTACTGGTCTAACAACCCTTACCCTAAGGTCACAATATTTGATAAAGAAGAATGAGACCATACATAAAAGCAGCTGAAATGAGCTTCTGTCATCAGTTTCATTCATGAATGAGAAATACTTTATTCCAAAGGGAAATTGCATTAATACTACCGATATGTGTATACTAAGGTGTACCAGGTGGTAGAAAAGCTAAATATTTGGTTCAGAAATTTTTCTGTTTAATATTGCTGGTCAGACCAGTCTAATAGTTCATTCTGACAGCAGAGGGCGAATTTCCATCTTGATGGAGGTGGTCTCCTTGTTGGAAGGTGCTCTTTGGAAACTAACTACAGGACCTGGAAGTACTCTCTGGAGGGAACGACTGCACGTCATCGGAGTGTTGATGGTGATTGAATGAGAGGTTGGCACATGCGTGTTAGACGTCTTAGACGTGTTAGGTAGGAAACAGTTTCATTTCTGTGTTTCAAATGCTGAAAAATGTGTTTTCTGATTTTGTTGGTGTAATATGTTCTTGTAAACCATTATGTTTTGGTATGGAAAGCAAGCTTGTGGTAGGATATTTTGCACAGTGACTGTATAGTGATGTTTAGAGCCAGTGTAGTGACTGCTGTCTCCGTTTGTCCATCTAGGTGCTACTGCGGCATTGTACCGCCACGTTTCTACCCATCTTCCTATACTGGTGCTTTTTTTTTTTTTTTTCACTTTTTGACAAAGTGGCTTCTGTAAATGTGCCTCAAGCCCACTGAATTTATTCTTTATCTAGCCAAAATATATTTTCCTGATAAAAAAAAAAAACCGAGGGGATACCAAAGTCCCCAAAAGAAAAACCGTATCTGGAGTTTTGTGCGTCTTTATTCCCAGCTTCATATGTATAATTATTATGGAGGTCCCTTCTGGGAGTTTACCTTTAGGTAAACCCAAGATAAGTTTACATTTTCATGGTGAGAGCTAGCAACTTTGCTTCTTCCTACACCGACTTGGATATTTGACACCTCTCTCCAGGATTTTCCTCATTACATCTCTTTCGCTGCTTTTCTGATAGTTTGTTGTTGAATCCAACTCCAGGCTGCCACATCTGCATCATCTTCATCAATACAGCAAAGCTGTTTGTTTGTGGCAGATGGCCTAAATGTTCTCAGCTCCCAGTGCCGTCAGATTAATGCAACTTTTTACTTTTCTGGTATTTTTCCCCTCCCTACTCCTCGTTCTGTCTCAGTGCCTCTTTCAGGCTGATGAATGTAAGCAGCAGAGCTCAGAGCAATGAGATAATAGTCACTACAACAACAAATTCAGTGTTTCAATGTATTAGAGATATGCAGGCCTTGTGGCAGGTTTTTTTTTTTGCCTTAATTTCCCTCAAGAGTAATGTTCGCTCCTGATTATATTTGTATCAAAACAGGTTTGCAGGTTTGAGACCGTCAGTGACTCAATGCTTTGCACAAAAGTCTCAATGGGACTCGATACTGAGCCAGAACACTGAAAACTGAAACAGCTGCAGCTTTGTACAAGAGGAAAAAACAAAACCTGAACTTTTCTGTGCAACCGACACGACCAGATTGATATTAGTGTCTGAAAATCAAAAGGAAAGCTTTATAGCTTCAGTCTACTACCATTAATTTAGTCCCACATGAAAGAACTAAATGCATTGTTGATTTCTGCTTTTTGGACTCACTTAAATTACCATCCCGATTTAAATGAGCAGGACTACAGAGAAGTTACGCTCTTAAAAAAAGATAAAATGAGGAGGGAAGGGAGAAGGAAGAAGAGGGAGGCAGACTTTAAGAAAGAAAGTGTTCCAGTGTAACAATTCAGTGACATAACTCCTACTTGACTGGCAGTCATCACACAGATCCATGTGATTTGCAGGGTGCAGCACACAGACAGGACCGTTCACATCCATTCATTTAGTTAAACTAACAAAACAAATGACAGTCTGTGAAAACCTGGCAAAGCATTGCTCAACATTTCAGTCCTGCAATTTAGAAAAATGCAAACAGACTACTGGAATATTTAGAAAGATTCTCTTTGCACAAAATTAGTCCAATCATATGCAGATTTCCACTTATGTTTGACCTTTTTGCAAGAAGTAGATGTCCGAGTCAGATCCTCAGATCCTGTTTTCTTTACTTGAGAGAGCTGATTTTTCTAAAACACTTCACAGCTGCTGTTTAATGCTTGCTGCTCATGCCACATTCTCTCACTGTGGGTCCATTTGCAAAGATTCTTGTGCTCAATTTACATCCAAATGCAAGCATAAAAACACCTTACACACGGGGAAAAAATGCTTCCATTCTCCAAGCAGCTGTATATAAGTCGTCCTGCAAGAAGATTCAGTAATTATTTGGTCCAATCAGATGCTTCCTTTGGAAGAAACCATTCTCTGAAAGGATTAAAACTGACCCGTTGATCCATGTTCCAGATTTGATTGATTTGACAGGTATTACACAACAGGTGGTAGGGCACGAAACAACAACAAAAAACGTCAGCTTTATTTAGCAGTGAAGCTTGGTCATTTGTGATTCTTTCTTTACTACAAAGAACAAAACTTGTACTGCTTTTTGTTGTCGAGTTTAGACACAGACGTATGTTTAGAAAACTGTATGATAGACTCATCATATTGGCCCCAGACAGGAAATTTGATTAAGAAATATGGTCTATACAGAAATATACACAAACACAAAATAAAGTAGACTATATTTCCCTTGATAAGATGTTAACATGTGATGTATGGCTGGCATTTTATCTGTCCAAATGAAAAGAATTCAGATGGAAGATAGCAGAAATATTCTGTGCATGTGGTCTCATTTCATCTCAATCTGCGTGGCTGGTTTGAGACTTCAAGCGGCATTCAAGGTGCATCTGTGTCCAAAAATATTTATTGGCCTGAAGTCCTGAAAGTCAGAGCTGCTCTGTCTTAAAGAAACAGTAGCCTAGTTTTGTTTGGTACAACTAAAATATAATACTAGTTTAAAATCACAAAGTGGGGCCACAGCTGGGCTGAGCATCTCATTTCTTCAGTACCGTCATAGCCGAGCTTAGAAAGTTGGTCCAAAATTAAATTCTTATTGGTTCACGTTCTGGTCTGCATGAAGCTGATTAATCAGATTCTCTTCAACAATACTTTAAAATGAATTGATACAACAGAAGATGCTTTTACTTTTATTATTTTTAGACCATTATACTCCGGCATTTGCAGCCTGCAGGCACATGACAAATCTGTGGCAGCCCTGTCATGTATGCAGGCTGCTGCTTCCTCTCAGCAAAGTAACCTGCTATTTGCAATAATTGGGACTTTACAAAACATCTCATAACCATCCTTCCTAGATTTTTCTTTTGTTTCAGCCTTTAAGACTCATATTTTTAGTCTTTGTTCTCTTCTCATGCTTTTTTTCCCCCCACTGGTGACGACATGCTACAGACAAGGCAGCAGCGTTCAGTAATTAGGAGATAAGATGCAGGCCCACAAAGCTCAGGATGATAATCACAGACAAAAGCTTCTGCAACGGTCAGCAGAAGGAGGGGAAAATGGAAGAGGTGGAAGTGACTTGGATCAGAGAAAGGTTTGGAGGAAGAGAATTAAGAATATAGGATGAAAGAAGAGGAGAGAAGCAGAACATGACATGTACAGTAGAACAGTAAAAAGGCTTCTAGTTTCAAGGATGGGTTGGTGGAGGGTTAAAGAAATGAGAAAATGGGAAGGAGGAATTAAAAAGACCAGAGCAAAATCAGCAGAAAGTAGCATCATGCATTGGAAAATTACAGGACAAAATGATCAGAAGGCAAATTAAAAAGGCATACGGCTTTTCTGTGTCTCTTTCATGAGAGGAAAAGAAACAGTATTGATCACCACTGAGTATCTTTCATTACCTCGCCTGGTTTATACCAGAATAATCTGTCAGCCTTCTCTATAAGATATTAGTTCCTATATTTCTTTGAAAAAAAAACTCCAAACCTCCCTCTCTAATAGCCTGAAATGACAGCAAAGTATCACTTGGTGTCTAATACTTCATAGAGGAAATATTGGAGTCCTCTCGGAGGACCTAACTAGCTAATGATTCTCAAAAATACAGCTCAGACCCCCAGGCCAACTCACACATGAAAGGAAACCTGAGGACCTAAAAGGTAAGGAGATTGCTCGCTTCACAGACTCTGCCGTGCTAATTATTCATACAACCCTCAACAATTTGGGACACGGATCAATGCAATGTGCAGGCCCTGACAGTAGCCCACTGAGAATATGCAGCAGAGCTGTGGCCAGAACACGATCATCGTGTGAAGCTTATTGGAAGACATTCAAAGATACTTTGAATTTTATCTTTTTCCACATCATCACCGCAGTCGTACAGAAATAATTCTTACTTCATTTTTTTTTAAACACCTAAAGCTCCCCTTAAACCACCCGAAAACCAGCTCATGTCTGAAAAAAAAAAACTTCCTTTGTGATCATACTGATCAAAGTAAAAGTTTCTTCCCTCTCCTTCAATGTGGCCTCACTTTTGGACCCGTGGCTTTATACAACCTCAACATCCACACCAAAATTAATTCTAGAAGGGATGGCTTTCGCTTATTAGACATAACAGTTAGCTGATCAGAAGGTTGTTTTCCTAGCTTCCCCAGAGTGGCCAACAAGATGAAGATCACCATAGAACTAAAGTCCAGTTACACAACTCCTAAACCACCTTCTTATTTGTGGGCAATACACGCCTGGTGGCTTATGTCTTAAAGCTGACATATACACAGCAGTCATTTAGAGCGTTTAGCAGTTTTACACCCCAGTTGCAAGGTTTAATACAAATACAGGATCCACATAGGAGTCGCGATGCCAAGGAGTTTGAACATATGCATGTATGTATTTGACAATTTATAACTAACCATAAAGGGCCAGTTCATAAAGAGGCCTGGACGGATGGGCAAGTACAAAGAGAAGAAATTGTAAAAACTAAGTCAGGGTCTGGATTCCAATGCCAGTTAATTTGTAAAGTTGTGCTAAAAGTACTGTAAAATTCTACATAAAGATTTTATGATAAAGTTAGACATGTCCGTTGACTGCTGGGCTCTAAAACATGACTGGCTAACCATCAGTTAAAGACACGTTATGTTGAGCAGTCTCTAGGGACTCAAGCAGTCTGTGATGGCTTAAGCCTCACAAGGGTAATGTTTTTTCACTTTTTCATTATACATTTATTTGCTTTAACATGGTTTTCTTGTTTTGAGTTACCGTGGTGGGGGCAAGCTTCATTTCCTAGTTGATGAAAGGCGGGGCAAAGGTTGAGGAGCCTTAAATCTAGGTGCCGGCTCGTCAGGCTCTACCATGTGCTGCTGGATCATGGGGTGGGGGTTCCAAGTTTAGTTAGTATAAGTCTTTGCCTAGATATTGTCGTCCATTTTGTTTTTCCCTGTGTGTGTTATTTGTTTTAGCCAAACCACTATAAGTTACCTTTATTGTGTCGTGTTAGGTGAGTTTTTTTCTTCAGTTAAGTTAGATTTTGTTTAAGTTACACTTTTGAGTATTGTTAAATTTAGTTGGCCTCTTTTATTGGCCGGCTTGGTTATTCATCCTTTTGGATTTTTGTATCATCAGTTTTTGAAATTACTTTGTGTCCTTGTTGCTTTACTGCTTGGTCCATGACACCGCCCAATGACGGGATTAAAAAAAGAATAGCTCATAGCAATTCTTAAAATAGGACTTACAGCGTACAAGTCCTGTATCTGTCGAGCTGGACCTGTCAGTGTCTGGCTTCAACATTCCACCATCACAGATGGGGCGTCAAGTCTCCATCTCTTCACCTAGGTAAAGGTTGTACAGACAGAATTAGCTTTGTTAGGTAAGGAGCACCCATGTAGGTATATGAGATTACACTAACTCCCATCAACATGGTGCCGTTTTTACCCAAGTGGACTTGTCAGAAATTCCCCTCTCCGGGTGGGTCAGAATGCACCCATCTTCCAACTGAACCCTCATTTATGCGAAGTTTAATCCCTGCATCTTCCTCATCTGCAGAGACATTTTTAACTGGTATTAAGATGCGTCCACTTATTTTAAAAGAAACCGCTTTTGTGCTTGTTCCTGCTACAGTAGGAGTTTTTAATGACAACATAATTGCCATGACAACACTTACATACCCCCAGCTGCATTAACAAAGCTGGTAATTAAGTCTTATGTTACTCAGCAATGCAAGTCCAGCCTCAATGCACTCGGCTTATATGGACTATTGGAGTGCAATTACCAAGTTCACTGTCTGATATCCAGGGTCAGCGGCCATATTGAGCGGTTAGCAGTGGCTTCTTTTTATTCAGTGGGTGTAAGAAAGATTTCCCACCAAAAATCAATTGATGAAATGGCTCTTTCCATCCTGTAGAGTCTGGATCTGTTTGTTTTATCCATTAGTCACTGAGATGGAAAAAATATTGACAGCGAAAAATCCTTCAAGTCCTCCCTTACAAACTCCAAACCTCTCTTCTAACTGCAATTGATCCAAGACTGATGAGTTAAACAAAGCTTTGAGCATTTGGCTTTTAAAAGTTCTGGTTTTAAGCAAGAAACTCTTGATCAGAGTAAAACAAAAGGATTAAATTAGTTGAAAATGAGAGATTGATTTTACTGACTGGGTAATCAGATTTATTTAGGAGTGTGAATAATGTACGATCTGGTGTTAAACCAGAGCCAAATGAGAAAATCAACATGTGCATCTTCCTTCCCTAAATGACAAAGTACTTTATAAACCAGAACACACCCATTTATACAACTTTCTGAGATTTCTAACAGTGCTGTAGGCTGCATTATTTTCCTAGGTAGTATTTTAGGTGTTCACATCAATCAATGTATCCACTCAAATCATTAGTCTCCATGTGTGCGTTTTGTGTTCAACCGTTCAGACCGGGCAATTTAAAATAACTACCCCTTTTCTCTTCATAAATACCTTTTTAAGGTCTTTTTCTATTTGATGTACGGCAGCACAATCTATAAAGAAAAGGCACAAGTGCAAAAACTGCACTTGACATAAAGGTGAAACCTTTTCCATTAAACTACCGCATGACTTTTCAAAACAAGGTGGCTACTGCAAAGTACACTTCAGATGTCAACATTATAGTAATGGACTTCCTGACACATGCACTACACCAGTGGGCTTTGCATAATGCATTATTTGGGGCCATCTGCACAGCTTTCAGCTTTGATGCATAGCAAGAGGTTTCCTATTATGCTGCAGCAGAGCTGGACACCAACGTGTGTGTTTATGGATAGTAAGCAGGCCAATGCAATATTTGTGCACCACCTTATTTGTAACCCTTTACAAAGTTTATCCACAAAGTGAATGTGGCGTCAGCGTGGGTTGACTGGAGAATGGGAAAATGTTAACACAAAGCTCAAGCTACAGAAAATAGAAAAGCACATGGCAATGATGCTCTAGATTAAAGCTGTGCAATACATGCATGCAAGTGCTGAGTGGTAGATGCAACACTAAGCTGAAAACAGCAGCAGTGCTGCAGCTTCAGCCCGTTGCAACAGTAGGCAGGGCAGAGATGACCACACAAACTGTTCCTGTAACTTTGCCATTACAGCTGTTTATAATCAATAATTTAAAACATTTATATTTTGACCATCATTGTCTTGAAAACAGCCTAACCTACAGGGTTTCTAGGCTGCCACTCCTCTCAATCATGCAACTCCTACATTTGATACTTTTCTTACAAAGACAGAAGGCATGAATTAGGTATTATATCATACAATTTAATAGCATATATCCTAACCTTTAACTATTTCCCTAAATTTCCTGCTGCAAGATTGTGTTAAATAATAAAATGCTCATTATTAAAATGTCAGCCACATTAAATAGTCACTACTTCTCTCTCTCCAGAGTATCACTTGTAATATCTTTCAAGGATCATATAATTTAAATTATTTCAACTTCAATTAATGTCTCCTCATCCATTTTATAAAAATCTATGATACCAGAAAGTGCTGCTGTAAAGCAGGAAGACGCATCACAGAGCAGCAATAAGAGCTGGAGCAGACTAGCATAAAGCAGGTTTGAGAAAAATGTTTTTGTAGAAGCAACGAAGTGTAAAAATTGGACAGTGTGAAAACATGTCACAGGCAGATGTACTGCAAGGCACCACGGCCATCGGTGAGGGAAGTTTTAATAGAAATAAAAAAATGTGGCTGTGCATCATTTGGTGCCAATGTGTTCTGGCCGTTAGTACAAATGCTACACGGTGGAAATCTGAGCTCCAAGTAATCATTTTATCAATATTTTTACTTTACATTAGCGGCAGAGGCTCCTTTAAAGTGTTTATACATTTTTAACTAGCAGTGCAAGTGTGTCAAACATCTGGCCCAGGGGCTAAAATCTGTCCTTTAGTGCAGGGGTATCAAACTCAAATACACAGTGGGCCAAAAGGACAAAAATTAGGGCCAGACTGGTTCAATGTTCATAAAACCCTTTTTCAAAATTACCTTATTGCACACATTGAACCTGGACCTAACAGAGCCTGTTAGTTATTGCCTATAAAACAACATTAATCATTAAATCAATGAAAAAAAAAAAAAAAAAAAAAAGCTCTCTACAGACAGATAACAGTGTAACTTATTGAATCTCATACAGTTGCCCACCTGTGAAGATGAGTAATTTTACTGGCATCATAAAATTAGGTAATTATTCAACATTTTTTCTCAAAGTTTCCTTTAAAAACCTTTAAAACTCTGGCGCGTTAAGGGTTAAAAACCTTTTGGAGCCTTTGTTTCCTGTTCAGATGCTTGTATTGGTCGTGGTGCTTCGTTTCAGTTTCTTACGTTACTTTTTTCATTACAGCCTCACTGTCTCCACACAGAAGACACAGCTTTGTCTTTTACGTCCACAAACATTAATTTTTCTTTAGCCATTTTTTTGGGAGTGGAGTTGTTGACAAAGATGAGTAGCTTCATCCGGCTGCTAGAGAACGAGCAAGCTACGCGGGCCGAGATTGACGCACCTATGTACTGGCAGTGCATTGTGGGACTTGCAGTATTATAGTGGTGCGTGCGCTGTGTCTAATAGCGATTAGATATCATCATGGGGGCCAAAAATAATTCATTTAAAGGCTGGATGTGGCCCGCGGGCCTTAAGTTTGACACGTTACCTAGAGCCCTGGTCCTCAAGGCCCACTATACTGCAGGTCTTGATGTCTCCCTGCTGCAACACACCGGATTCAAATTATATGGTTCTCTGACAAGCTTTGCTCAAGTCTGCTAATGAGCCATGAATTTGAGCCAGGTGTGTTGTAGCAGGGAGACATCTAATACCTGCAGGATAGTGTGCCTTGAGGACCAGGGGAGGGGGTCCGATTGTTGAAAGACCCGAAACACCCTGTGATCCCAGGTTACATCACTGATGATGTGTCCAGGGGCACCATAAGTTGTATCTAACAAACACTATTTTTCTGTTCCAGATGTTACTTGTAAGCAGCCACATGTAATGCGATAAACTGACCTAAATATTGTTTAAATTGCACTGATGGTCCCCTCAAGAAATGTCAGGCTCTTTAAAATGCTTTGTAATAAAAGTTCATGTAAGGTAAACATTTTTTATAATGTACTTTTTACACTAACAGAGAAAAGTTGGAGTTTTCATTACTTATATGTTATTATGCTCGATAACTGGTCTGGCCCACTGGAGATTAAACTGTGCTTTATGTGGCCTCTGAACTAAAATGAGTATGACCGTCTTATATTTTTTTAATTTTCCTACACTTGTGACAATACACACTCCTGCATCACTCTGTTATAGTGTACAAGTTTGGATTTTGACAGAAAGTTGCACCATGTTATAAAATACCAAAAACGAGGAAAAACATTTATAATTGATGCTGAAAATATCTACAACACGTCTCTGATGCAGCTCACAGTTCATTCACACCAAACCTGCTGGGCAGCCTCCGTGTTATCCTCCTCATGCTGACTGAAAATTAGCCTAGACGTCCCAATCCATAAAAAATACAAGGAGAGGAAGGACCCAAAGGCATGGCTAAAGGCACAAGGCATGGAGATTAGTTAAATAAAGATCTTAAACATCAAATACAGGCAGAATTCAAAGAGTACCAAATTAAATATAAGACAATTGAAGACAGGCCAGCTTACAGATCAGTGACAAGACACAGGTGATGAACTGGCATGGAACAGAGGAAATTGGGCAGATTGTACTCTGATGAAGGAGGAGCAGCTGAGGCCATCAGCGACTGAGAACCGGGTGTGACAGTCAAGCTGCAAGTGAATGCAACAGAAACAATAGCCCCTTTACGACTGTGGGAACTTTTTAAAGTTCCTATAACCTTTTCAGGAACCAGGCCGTGTTTTCACGCATTTGGACATATAGGACCCAGGGGTAAGGGCTTCCAGTTCCTATAACTATTTTAGCTCCTACTCCGAGGCAGGGTCTTTTCGGGGTTCCTTAGCAACGCTCATGACGGTGTGTGATGACTGGTCGCTATGCCTCTTGCCAAATTTCTGCTTCTTGTGTCCCCACCATATTTAAAAAAACCACAGTTGCAGCTATGGACGACAACAACAGATGAGTAGCTCAAAGCTCTTCTGACTTTCTACGCCACAGAGGATATTCAGAGAGGTTTTGAAGGTTCACACCAAGGTATAAAAAAATGTGTGCGATCATCAGTGATGTTGAAAACTTCAAATAAACTACAAATGAATTAAGGACCACAACAACCGGAATGGGACAAACTGAAAAACCAGAAAATTCACGGCGCCTTCTTAGGCACCGCCGCACCAAAGGACTGCTGCGTGGGGCTTCTGGTGGCGATCAGCCGAAGTGAAAACACTGCAACCTCAGAGGAGTTTGAAGGTTAGTAAACAGGACAAGAAGCGTTGAAGCTTCTGTATAGACTTATGAGTTGTTCTCAAATACCACCTATTAATAATTAACAGAAAACTCAAGCTGAATTTTAAGACATTCAACTGAAAACCAACAGAAAGTGAGGAAATAATACAGCAAAATAAAAAAATGTGTTATGGCTTATTTAGAAAAGACTCAGAGCTCCACATTTAAAGACGCAACCAGGTAGAGTTGCATCCACTACATTTCTTTGAAATAGTTCTACATGTAATTTTGATAAAAAGATTATTCTCGTTTGTATTTTTTAAATAATGAATATCAATAATTACTAATATTTGCAGACGATAATGTTCTAATCTGAATATCGACTTTAGGATTCTCGGTTATTAAAAAACAATTAAAACACCTTGTCTGTATTAAATTGGAATTCTGAGTTTTAAAAGCTTTTGAGGTTAAAAGGGTCAAAGTGATAAGATGTTAGAATTTCTGTTGCCCGAACACAACATTTACAACTCAAATCCTCAACATAGATTACCTCTTATCCAGACGCCTGAAGTTAGCATTATAAGCAACAAAGCATCAGATGCTTTTATTGCTTGATTTAGCTGTATTTGTTCTGAACTGTTTCTGCATTCACTGTTATTTATCATCATCAACAAGGAGGTCCTGCACCCTCATCCCATTAAGAAATAGACTGCAGTGTTTTCTGCAGCTTTAAGAGGAAGTCTGGTCCTATCCAGTTAAAGCAATATAAAGGTGAAACTGAGCCAGACTGTCGCTGAACAAACTTCCAAAGAGGGAGAGCAAGAGATTCTACTCAGACATTTGTACACTACACATGCACACACTTGAGTATTTAACTTTGCCCTGCGGTGTAAAGACTAAATGGTTTTACTTTTTCAGTTGTGTTGGACTCATCTCTGGTACAGCAGGTAGCAGCAATGACAACGCCATGGTTTTACCTGAACAAGTATGCTGCCGTGCAGACATACTGAACAATGGCGTGGGCGGTAGGGGTGGTCACTATAGATTCTAGGTGCTCATTTCTAAAGTTCTTTACACATACCTTTACACCACAAATAATTTTATAAAGCCTGGAAGAAAATATTTAAAATCATAACATGTGAAAGGGCAGTCAAAATCAAAACAAAGTGGTTTCTCATCTAAAGCACAAACACGAGGGAGGGAGGGGAAGGACTGAATTACCTCGCTCACTCAGCAAATATTGTAAAAATATTGAGAATCAATACAACAAAGTTGTGCTGCAGCTGTCATTTCACTGCATTGAAATTGTTTGCACCAACGATGCTGTTGGACTGAAACATGGAATTATTTGCTCATCATTTTTTTAAATTGAGTTTTTTGTTTATTTTTTTAAAGCGAGTAATATAAGGGGTAATGCAAAATTACTCTTTTTCCTGTAAGTAGCTTAGTATTACTTTAAAATGAAGACAGGTTGATTCCCATGCTTTGCCTAGTATCTTCTGAATTTATATACACTGCCTGGCCAAAAAAATGTCACCAAGATCTTGTATTGTATTGACGCCCTTTACTCAGGCATCCCGTTTGCAGTTAGTCCAGACTTTTAACCGGTGCCAGAAAATGTGAACACATCACCCCCATTTTAGCTTCTTCGCACTGGCTGCCTGTACATTTAGACCCACTTTTATTCTCTGGCTTTTGACACTGCATGAGTTGTCTGTCTTTTTATTTATTTTTATTGTTTTACTTAATTTATTTCAACTTTTTTCTTGTTTTTAATTTTTAGTCTTTTTATTTTACTTATTTTATCTTTTTATTTTTTATTTATCTATTTTAAATCAATATTGATTACAATTGATTGATGTGCAGCACTTTGGAGACTTTTCTTCATTTATAAAGCACATTTTAAAAACAAAGTCGATTAGATATTGATGGAATAATCCAATCACTGTGCAAAGCCTTCTCCAGCACCTCCCAAAGATTCTCAATTGGGTGCAGGTGAGCTAACCGGCTAATGAAGGTAGGTGGGCTAAAGCTAAGGCACGCGTTAGTGCTGCACTTTCCCTTCTTGCCACGGAAATTGGATACATGTCAATCAAAAGGACACACCCCTAATTATGCTGAATTTCAAGATTAAATAACATTCAAATGGATGAGTTGGAAAAAAATTCACCCCCTCACAGTTGTCATGAAGGTAAACATGACCTTTTAATCCTATAATGGATTTTTGTACCAGGCTTTAAAACTTGTTTATTTCTCCTGTGAAGTTGGTCTTTTAAACATGGGAGTCTATGGGGATTTGCTACATTTTGGAGCCAGCCCCTAGCGGATGAGGGGTGAACTGCACTTTTTTGCACTTTGGCATAGGCTTCACATTTCACCGCCGAAGGTTGCCGCTTGGTCTGGACTCTGGTAAGGCGAGGCAAGGCGAATTTATCTTTATAGCAGATTTCATGTACAAGATAGTTGAAAGTGCATCACATAAAACATTAAAAGCCTTACAGTGAGGTGCAGGACCCAATAAAAAGTCATTAAAAACTAACTTAAAAAAACTAAAAGTAGTTAACTAAAAACAGAAAGAAGAAAGCTAAGGGTGGTAAGTGTGAGAAAATAATGTCTCCTGTTCCCTGAACCACTTCTTCACAATATAAACCCCATGAATCCTGGCATTGTCATCTTGGAATATGGCCGTGTTATCAGGGAAGATAGAATAATCTGCTCATTCAGTAAGTCAGCTGACCTCATTCTTTGGACACAATGTTGCTGAACCTAGACCTGACCAGGGGAGTGAGGGGGGTGGTCTACAGGTAATTACTTAAATCTAAAAATCTAAAAAAGAGTGCATTAATGAACTGTGGCAGAAACATGAAAAAAGTGTTTGTGTGAATATTAACATGTGTATGTATACAAGTTATAAATTATTTGGTAATTTCAAAGCAATCCACACAAATTTATCCACACAAACAGTTAAAAGGCCTGAAAGGTGATTAACTGTGCATTGTCAAACTGCCCAGCCTCCTTGGACACAAATGAAGAAACTAATGAATTCCATTAGGGTTTAGCAAATAGCTGTCAAGGAACAGCAACCAAAGAAACGGAGTGCAAACTTGTATGAAACAGTACAGATGCTGGCTTTTAACTTCTCTTCCATTTTTTAAATGAAGTTTTTTTAGCTAAAAGCTGTAAGATTACGTCAAGAAAACAGGAGAAATCTGAAATTCTAAGACCTCATTTGGCATCAAAGCAATGGATAGAAGGTAGTGGGGTACTGTCACTGAACAATGCAATAAGTTAGTCCACTGATTTTCAAGTTCCACTTTAAATCCAGTCACACTCCACCAACAACAGAAGAAAAAGACTCAGTGTCAGACTATTCCATTCAGAGCACTTCTAGTGACTTAAAGTGGTCATAGATTATTCTCCAACTGGTCCAGCCTCTCTGTAAAAGCTTTTCTACAGATCAAATGTCAGCTATAGACCAATGTTCATTTTTGAGCTCTGAGGAGTCTGTGTAGCGCCTGTTTTATGGTGTCAGGGTTAGATATCTGGTGAAAAATACTCAGTTCCAAGATGTTTATTTTTTACCCACTGAATGAATTAAATCATAACCCCTTTACACCAATATCCCTTCATTCTTCATTTCATAATATAAATTTACAAAAATAAAATAAAATAAAAAGTCCATTAGATTTCCATTCATTTTAGGAAAAAAAACACCTATTCAGAAAAACTGGTAATGTCTGACCTGCAGTTGTTTATGAAAGCCGGTGATACAACTTACTGTTGGGGTTCTGACCTGATTTAAAGTGTTAGTTTAATTAGGCAGGTTTCATTTTAATATTGAAGCAACTCTTAAGTGATCCTCTGTAGGCTGCAAATAAAATGTGAACGAGACATTTCCAAGGACTGGATGGTGATAATAAAGGTTGGTGGTTATAACTGAATTAAAAAGGTCCAAACTGGGAGCAAATGGGGGGAGGAAATAGTTGCGGCTTTGTAATGGATTTGGATGTCCACTAGATGAAAATGTTTCCCTGCTGCAACACACCTGGTTAAAATTAAAAAAGGTTCTTCAAAGGCTTTTAGTCTAGTTCTACACAAGCTTCTCAATGTCCCATTAATTTGAATGTGTTACCACAGGGTGGGATGGAAAACCTGCAGGACACTGGCTCAAGAGGTCCAGAGCTCCCAGACCACTTACATCTGGAAAGATTATTTGTCATGCGAGGTGATTGTTGAGTCAGCAACCTTTGAGGAAAATTTCCAACCAGGCAAAGTACCTATTTGAAGTACATCAAGTATTTAAATACAAAACACCTTAAGTCGATTTTCCAATTAGTAGAAATCTTTATTCTTACATTTATATTATTCTTTTTTTCTAATTTGATTAGTGCAAATCAAAAATAGGAACAAAAACTTGGCTATGGTTGTTGCAGTTTATATAGAAAGTTAAATCTCACTATTAAACGTCCCAAAGTCAAACCACTTTTAGAAGTTTGACATACTTAACATTCAGTGCAAAACCTGAGAAGGAAAATTTTTAGACAAAATAGTTCTTGTAGAGCCAAGAGTGTTGACTTATTAATCTGTCAACTGACCAAATTAAAACCCATTTTGATGATGATTGAACACATTTCAAGCCACTTCTACTTGGTCAAATGTCAAGAGATTAAAGGAGAGGTAATCAAATTTTGGTTTTGGATCATCAGGCTTGTGTAGAAATGCACAACAGAACAAAACACCAAGTAATGGCTACAGATACTCAAATACACAGAAGAATAAATTGGGAAACTGGTTTAACTTACACAAAAAAGCTATTAAAAAATTAACTGAAAAAATAATTCAAAATGTTTCTTTCATTTTGTGCCTTTTTGTTCTATTAATGAGTGATGTGCCCATTTATGCAGAACAAAATTCAAGCAGACGTTGACAGTTTGTGGCATTATAGAAACTAATTCAGTAAAGCCGTCAGGCATTCTGAGCCTGCAAATATTTATTCTTCTCTACATCTGCTGTTCTCATTACATATCCCACCCGAGTCAGCAGATACTTGCATAATTTACTTTGGGGTCTTTTGTTGGTAAAAACACCACTTTCATTTTGTATGACACACTTTTCACGTGAAGGATAAACACATTTTTAAAACTATTTGCAAACTCTGACTTGTAACTTATGAATTGAAGCAGGATGTTAAAAAACAGATTACAGTAAAGCCACAGTTATCACATGAAAGTCATAACAAGTCTTTAAAACACTAAAGTCATAACCTGACAAGCTGTAAGCTTGAAGACAGCAAGATGAAGGTCATGAATTCCCAAATGATGTCAGAAAACAGCATCTAGTCAAGTAAGAATCCTCAGGTTAAAGTTAAAAAGAGCAAAGAAAACGCATCGTCACCCTCATCTTCCTCAGGAAAAGTTTAAAATCATATCAAGCATATAAACTAAAGTCTCTTCCCTGTTTGTGTAAACGTATCAGGATTTATTTTATTTGCAACATACTAAAACATCAATATTTGTGCTGAACAAGAGTATTTAGCAATTTTAGAAACTGAGTACAGAAAGTCCTGATTAACGTGGACATTATAGGGGAATTAATACGTTTTGCTGTTTGCCTAGAGCCAATGTGAGGGTGTCTAAAATTGAAAATTATTTACTGAACCACTTAGATTTGCTATGGATCTCTAGGTGGATCTCACACTCCCAGCTTATAGAAACATCCAGCCTCTTCATCTTCGTCCAAGAGCAAGATATCTGCCCTCTTTCATCCCAGTTACCCGTTTCTCCATCTCTCTCTTCTCTCCATTCATGCATTCTGTAAACCCTGACCCACTGTTGCCAACTCAGTTAGAAAAGCAGCTATTGGCTGTCCTACAGTCGCAATAAGTCGCTAAATGACGTAATCTAAATTGCATAATCAGCCGTGCATATAGTTGTAATGGATGCTGTTGTAGAGAGGGATGTAGTGGAAAAGGCAGCAATTGAAGAACCTAAAAACGTTATTAACAGCAAAAACATTTTTTAAAAATAAATAAAAAAAAATAAAGTAATATTTGTCAATATACTTTGTTTTTTGTGTTGTTTTTTTTTAAATTAGGGCTCTGCAACAGGCCACAACACTTAACTTTAAATGTTTTTGTCCAGACTCTTCATTAATAGACTTTAATATCTGACGGTAAGCCAACGAAGGATCATCCCGCAGCAGCTTTGTATGTTTCATTTTCAGCCTGGTCATGAAACCGAGGTGAACGTTGTCTGCTCTGAAGGCAGCTGGGAGCTGTGTCCTGCTTCTGCGTGAAGACCTCGTGAGAGTGCTTTTGGACGGGGGAGGAGTCTGCATAACCGCTGTAGGCTCGGCGTAGCTCCGAAGAGGCTCGAGGTGGAGGCACCTCTTTCAGACCTGCCGTGCACCCCCTGCTACGCAGACGGTTACACGGGGGTTCTCCCTTGTGATTCGTCAGTTTGGGATCAGGTGTTGCTGGATATCTGGATCTTGTGGCTGAATTTGGTGGTAACCACCGTTTCAAAAAACAATAACCAGTAGATCAAGTTGATGAGAGGCTGATCAAATTATTTATTAATTTTCTTCCACAAACTAATAAAGACACTGAACCAAACTGGACGCCATTGTTGTTTTAAACAGAGAATACCTACCGAACTGAAGTTAATTATCAAAATAACTCCGACCTGGTGAGTTTACAGGCCGATACCACCCCTGCTGCCACCTTCAGGTTAGGAGGAGAAACTGCAACATGACACCAAAACGACGCGCACCCCCTACGCTCGAGTGCGAAAGCAAACTCACCAGCGTAAGTATTACTGCCACCAAGTGGTCTGGAGTGTGGACCAGAATGGGTTCAAGAGCCCAAGTTGTCAAAACAGTAGTTTGTCTGCTACATTTTCCCCAATCCCAAAGCACTCATATCCTATCTGGATCAATTTATTTTTATTGTAACTGCTCTTGTTTCTCTCAGTTAAATCCTGGTTCTAAGTTCTGCTCTATATGAAAACAACTACAGATTAATGTCACTGGTGGCTGATAGTCTGGATTATTGGATTATTGTGGAAGTGCTGCATGGTGCAACAACACTGGAAATGTTTCCACAAACATTTACATAACTATAAAAAGATTATGCTGGTATAAAAGTACCTCATCAGCAAGAGAAAACAGCATTTTTTGCTTCCCTTAAGAGATATTTATAGAAGCTTCCACCCACCCTAAGGTTTTGGACCACAAACAACTTGCATCTGGTTACATGTGCATTTGATTGTCCATCTCAGAGATCCCAGAGACAAAACAAAAACATCATCAACTGTTTGGAAAAAAAACATTTAACATGGAAAAGTGTTGACCATTAACATACCATCGACTTTAAATTTTATTTACTATGATGTCTGGTAAACTTAATCAAATACTACAAAAAGGACTGAACCAGCAGAAACATCTGTCGGGGCTGCCTTACTCAGTCTTAGAAAGATGGGAATTTTTTCTTGTTTTAGTTCAATACCCATAATAAATATCTTGCTTTAGCCTTTGACATCAGAAAATCCTCTTTAGACAGTATAATCATGTCTTAGTACACGGACAGCTTTAGGAACATATTCAGGTTTGCAGAGGAAAATCACTCAAAAAACTGAAAAAATGCAAACCTATTTTCTAATTAACTCTAAAATATTAACAGTGAAAATCAAACCATCTTTCAGTAACAAGGTTTTACATACTAAGATATTACTAAATTAAATTATATATATAATATATAAAACATTATATATATATTGGTAAAAACAACATATATGGTGCCCTGACTGATCAAAGTGTAGGCCTACTTGTTGCGTAATGTTCTACATGTTCTCTATGAAATCAGTATGGTAACTGTTGTGGTGCCAGGTAGAAGTACAGATACTCAGGTTTAAAAAGACTAAGACTAGAAGTAGAAGTATCAACTCAAGGTTTTTACTTAAGTAAAAGTACTGGTATAAAAATACTTGAAGTATGAAAGTAAAAGTAATGTAATGGGGGAAAAAATACCATTAAAAATAAAACTTAAACTGTGGCACATGAGCCTATAGTGCACTCCCCCACCTCCTCCAAATAACATTTTTCTAAAAGGCCATGATGTCTCCGTTATATCAAAATGTAAATATTGGAAGGCTGGGATGCATTAAATCTTTTCAGCCACATAGATGCTCATGAAAAATAAACACATTTGGGTACAATGCAAATACTTTAAAGAACCATTAACATGTGTTTCATGGCCTGGGTGATCTGATGAACCCTAAACCAATAGGATGTCGTAATGGTATTTGTTTATAATTCTCATCCAACCACAATTATATTCACTCAATCTAGGTGGCACAAGTACAGAAAATTGCGCAAAAATAGAAGTAAAAAGTCGCCTGAATAATATTTACTCCAATAAAAGTATAGACACCCCAAATTTCTACTTAAGGTAACAAAGTATTTGTACTTCGTTACTGACACCTGTTAAGCTGAGCAAAGAAACAAGTAGAAAAAAAGTTAATGACTAGAAAGCAGCTGGCTAAAAGCACCCCAAGTCCCAGAATTTTATTTTATTTTTTTACTTCAATTTGTCTTTATTAAACAATTTCAGCCTGAAGTCAGGAGGTGCTTTTAAATAGTGAAACAAAACAGCAATGTTGTCCTTTCATCGCATCAAGCCTCTTAAGGATTTATTTCATAGAATAGTTAAGATCAGAAAGGTGTTTCCATACATTTAGCATGGATCTATATATCTATTACCCTCAGCTGTCTGGCCAATTTCCCACCTTTTTTCTGTGCCACTCCTTGCTGTGCACACGCTGTGATTTGACGCCATTTTCTGTCTTTATTTTCATGCAATCCTATGGCAGCATCAATTCAACCTCTCACCTACTGTAGTGGATACAAAACACTTTGATGTTGCTGTGATCTGACCTGCTGAGTGAAGCTAAAGCAGACTAACTCACTTAGAGCTTTCAGAAAAATAGAATTACATCACTTGAAAATACATTATACACAACTTCAGGGTAAACCGAGCCCTTCTTTTTAACTGGAAAACTCCTTTTCACAATTAGAAATACCATTTATTTTAAAGGAATAGCTTATATTTTTCACATCTTACATTTTGAAGCCCCCGCCCTCAACAATTTCTCAAATGCTGCTGTTCACATTCATGTATGTAGATTGGTACTTGACTTTATCAGGTACTGTGGCACAAAAATCTTACAAAGCCATCCTTCAGCCCAAGCAATGTATTCATTGAAAACACGAAATCACACGCAGGTGCTTGAAAGACACTTCTTTGTCTGCCGACCACACATGAAGGCAGCGATTGCGTTTGTGCACCTGTCTCCGGTCCAAACACAGGGGAACATCTTCCCGTTCAAGATATGGTGAATAGCCTGCTCGCTGGCAATTAATGCATGTAGAGCATGCACAAAGACCTTCAGCTATCTCATACAAATACATACAGCAATGGGAGTGTGGCAGTAAGCATGAGCTGAATCGCAACCTGGTGACTGGAGGACGGTTTAGTCAGGAATGAAAAACTTAAAATGGGGACCAAGATTATGGAGCAAAGATAAGGACATACAAATACTAACAGAAAGTAATCTTCCATTTCCAGCTGGAATTACAAAAAATGTTAATTGTTCCTGCTACAACTGATATATCATGAATGTAGCTGTAAGTAGAAAACAAGCAATGGTATTTATTTTATCTCAATTTATTGAAACAAAAGCAAACAGTTGTTTAACAACATAAAATGTCCACGATTTAATAACTCTGGAGTCATCTTGGCTCGATAATTTTAAAAGGAACATTGTGATGAGGAAGGCCGTTTTAAAACTGGTTATTGAACCAGAAAATGTAGTGGTTGATTTATGGTTCAGACACTTCCTTTGGTCTTTGTGTTTGATCATGTTAGAACAGCATGTTGCGCAATAAGTACCCTAAATATTATAAAGTTGTACGTCTGCATTTCAAAGTTTAAAGTCAAAGTAAGTTCACCTGTAAAGGTTTTAGTGCGTTTCAGGTTCATTCTGACATTAAAATAAATAAACAAGTAAATAAAAGAAAAGCCAAATATCACCAAGGCCAGAGGAATTATCACTGCTCCCCAAAAGGTAAGCCAGAAAGTGGATAAAGAAAATGTTTAAAAATCTTTAGTAGAACTAGCTAATAGAGACACGGTTTTCCATCTCCAGAAAGAAATCTGAGTTTCCATTAACCAATTTACCTTTTGGGAGGAATCTAATACTTTGCTTTGTTCTCCTGGTGGCAAGGTCATCAAGAAAGTTTGTTTGGGTCCGGTTTTTTCATACTTAAAAGAAACTTTGTCCAAGGCGGGGCAGGACTTGGGAATTAGAGAAACCTGGTTCTTAAGCAGTTAAAATGTGGGAGAAATGTTTCTGTTTAGATAAAATGAATTACATTTTCAAGCTGCATTGTTGCTGCACTTAAATATGTAGAGACAAGTTACAAAACGGAAATGGACTGTTTTTATACAGCACTTTTCTAGTTACATGTTGACAACTCAAAGTGCTTTTACACCACGACACACACACATGCAAACACACAGAACTACTAAGTGCTTTATACCTAATCACGCATTCATACCCCAATAAATGCATTGGGAGGCGATGTGAGGTTCTTGCCCAAGGACACTTTAGAATATAGTCGGGGGAAGTCTGGAACTGATCCAGACTTTCTGGTTGGTAAACAACTACACAAATGCATCACCCTATCCTAACTCCACATCAATATTACACACATGCACACACAAGATGGCTGAGGCTCCATTTTTAGATCAAACAATGAAATAATAATAGTTCCAAGACTCATCTCATCTTATAACTGGAGAGTTTTTATAGCCCACGTGGAGACAGATTCTAAAAACTCCTAGCACTTTTACTGAGATATGCAGGTTGCAACCAGCTTGACTTTAGTATGTCTGAGCAGCACATAAATCAAATGCAATGTAGTTTGAAAAGACTTTCAGATTAGATTTCTACAGCTGCAACAGTTTCCTGAAACTCTCAGGACATTTGCTGGTTAGTGGGGAAAGTCCAGTAAGTGCAGCCATATATGCTGCACAATCTTAGGTGATGCACACAAGATTAAAACCAAGACACCACTAAGCAAAACTCAGGTCAACTTATAAATACATCGTCATCTGCTTCTCAGCGGAGGTGATTTAACTGAGCAGAACGTCTTCACTACACTGCTGTTGAGTACAGCTTGGCCCTGGTGTGTAGACTTGGTTGGAGGTTGATGGGTTTTACGACAAAACTAATTAAAGTTAGTGACAGAGAGAAATGAGCAGAGGACACTCAGAGCCAAGCTGTTTGGACAATTACTGGATTCTGTTAAAAGCCAAGTAATGCATCTACCTGGGGGGTTAATAGTTATGTTAAGGCAGAAGTGCCCCAGCAACTCGTTGAGTCCAAGCTGATTTTCCTCCAGACAGATGGTGTTATTAGTTCTTCCTTCACAAGTCACCATCACAACAGATGACAGCAGCTCTGTTATCTGTGTTAATGCATTTGACAGCCGAGGCCACGCATCTGTTAAAATGTTAATGTCCGTCACAGAGGAGCCATCACAGTTTGATTCTACACCCTCAACTTTTTCATTGTTTATTTCACCATTAATAATCAATGATTTCCAAGCAACACCTCAGACCATGGTGATTCCCCTCTGCTGTTAAAGTTCATCTTGATTCTGTCTCATCTCACTTTTCAAGTAAATATATTGTTTAACGGATTGAGCACAGCAGGCCATATTATTTATAAAGTTTTTTCTTTTCTTTTTTAACTGATGCTGAAACGTCTGATAATTGTTCAACTTTTCTGTTACTATGAGCTGCCAAGTCCCTAGAACCTCGACTCACATACAAAAGCCATGAATTTTAGAAGCATTCAATAATTTTAAACAAACTATTTTTATTTAAGAAAATGACTTGACTAAATAATCAATACTCAGTTACTTAACTTTAATCGTCTAAAAGAACACAAAATGTAACTTAATACTGTTTAAGGCCCATTTACGCTCCCTTACACGCATAGATATGGAAATGCGTTTTAAACATTGTCTACATTCTCATACTTCCACGATTTTTTTTGTTGCCATGGTTTTTAAGTAAATTTGTCCACTAGTGGGCGGTGCTGAGCTCAGTTTACTCTTACGAGCCGAGACAGTTTGGCGGTGGTAATGCATCGCTATATACTTTTCTTTTTTTTACCCAATCCTGTCCAGCATCCCAACATACAGAACGTCAGTGTGCCATATTTTGATTTACAGATTCGCTCTACAAAGGGAGACACGTGTAAAAGGCTGCCCTTGATATTTGGAATATTTTTATTATAATCTTATTTTCTTTAGTCTTGATATGTCAACGCCGAACCTGACAGGGAGATAGAGGAAGAGATAAAGAGAAAAGGACAGAATAGAAATGTGGAAATAAAAGTTGTCTAGGCTGCCTCAATTACATCAGTATATACAAAAATATAAAGTACCACAGTACTGCACGATACATACAAAACAATAGAATAATGACGTAAAAATTACAACAAATTACAATCAAATGTAACTGTAGAGAAACGTACCAACAGCAAACATCAGCAACATCTAGTCAGAAGTGGATGGAGAGACGACCACATTTGTGAGTATGTACATGTGAACGTGAACGTGCATGTGTGACCATGCAGCAAGGATGAAATGTGTGTTTGCAAGGGGACCGTGACCACGCCGCACCCCGAAGCATCAGGGGGAGACAGAGGGCAGCCCGAGGCCCAAAAAGGCCCGGCATAAAGCTCGAACAATTTCTACATTTGTCCTTGTCTTCATTCTTCTTCTGCTGTTTTTTCCTCCCCTGCTACCCAATCCTCTTCTTCTCTGCTTTCTTTCTTTTGCTGGTCGCATGTCAGATTGTGCTCAGCACTGCCCCCGCGATTTCCGGTGGTATTGTTCTGTCTTCTGCGTCAAGCGCCCGATAGCAAAGCTCCGTGAAAACAAACCAAACTCCACGCATAAATGGCTAAACTGTCCATCTGCGTTTTTGCCTTTTGCGTAGAGCATAAATGAGCCTACACATGTTAAAATTGTTTGAATTATTGGTAACTTTTTGCTTCACAGTTTGATACTCATCCGTAAACAGCAGTACGAATACATTTGCAAGATTCTGCTCACAACAATATCTGTACATGGTAGCCCATGTGGGCCAACAGAAACAATGGATAATGGTTCATGCAGAAATGGCCTCCAGGGCCCTGCCTCAGCAGGTTTTAAACGCCTGCTGCTCCAACACCCCTGATTGAACCTAAATGGATCTCAGCTTGGAGCACAGACCTGTTAATGGCCCAATCATTTGAGCCATGTGAGTTTAAGCAGGAAAGCATCAAATTTTAGTCCATCCAACCAAAAAGCAGTTCTCATTTGCTTCAGTTATTTTTAAATGAGCGCCTTCTGTGAAAAGATGCCATCATTTCATGGTCACATATGGCCTTTTCTTTCTGTCACAGAGCTTTAACCTGAATTTGTGGATGGTAAGGTGAACTGTGGTCACGGAATGCTTTCTGGAAGCGTTACTCAACCCATGCAAATATTTCCATGACAGAATCATATCCATTTCAATGCAGCATCACCTGAGAAGCTGAACACAATCCACAATTAAGCTTTTACATCATGGCTTGGGCAGAGGTCTGTCCCCTGATTCTCTAAATATTCCTTAATACAGTGCCATTAAAATATTCCAGTCTTTAGTCTTGTCTTGAGAAAGTCTGAATTGGTCCCCACCTCCTTTTCACAGCTTGCTGAACTTCTGCACATCTTTTATTATAGACTTTCCTTCTCTGGGTGCTCTTTTTCATCTCAGTCATGTTACTGACTTGTGGCCAATTAACCCAAATATTTGCAATATGCTCCTTCAGCTGTTTTTCCTGTGATGCCCTGCCAGACATGATAATATCCACACCTCACCACAAGTGTATATCTACTTTAGTTTTATTTGCAGCCATGAGTCTATATACCACACATTCCATTTCTTTTTACTTCATTACTAAATTACTTTAATTTTTCATATCTAATAATGTTAAATACACCTAGGCACTGTAAGATTAAATTATGTTTTGTATTAATACTTCTTTCTTTGAGTTGCCTGGGGTTCAGCCTCTCCTTCATTCTGCAACAAAAGGCGTGGCCAAGAGTTGAGGATTCTGATAGGCTGCTGCCACCGCCATTGGACTTGACCACATGCTGCAGTGTCATAGGGGTGTTTGGGGATTTGTTTTGAGGTTTTGGTTAGTGCAGTGGTTCCCAAACTTTTTTTGCAGGGCCCCCTTTTCATTGACAATAATCATGTTAATTTGTTGGTAGTTCAAATCTCTGTTCTTGATTCATCATTGTTTGTCCATTGTGTTACTTTCACAAATGTGGCCATGTTTTGCTAGCAATGTTTTATTTAGCCTTGCTGAGCCCCCCCTTGTTATGGCTCTGGGCCCCCCAATTTGGGAATCACTGGGTTAGTGCAAGATTTTGTAGCCATTGTATTTCCCCTTTTTGTGTTTACTCTTGGTTTAGCTCAACTTGAATTTAAATTCACCTGTTTGATTGTTCAGGAGATCAGTTTGTTATGTTCATTCATTTGTTTGCTTGCTTAAGTTCTACAAACATCAACATCATCTAGTTGGAAGCAGATTCAGATTCAGATTCAACTTTGTCATTGCGCATGTCACAGGTACAAGGCAGCGAAATACAGGTTGCATCTCAACCAGAAGTGCTTCAAGCAGTGTT
>JBAMHW010000025.1:22182009-22195994 GCA_037177495.1 Rhadinocentrus ornatus
ATATGAGAGAGAGAGAGAGAGAGAGAGAGAGAGAGAGAGAGAGCGAGAGAGAGAGAGAGAGAAGAGAGAGAGAGAAGAGAGAGAGAGAGAGAGAGAGCCTAAATTCTAATTTCCAATTTGTTTATAACTGCACTGCCATTTGCTTTCATTAAAATCAATCCTTCTTTAAAGGTAGTGCACATAACCAGGTCTTAACATTATCTTTGGGTTCATCTGCGTATATGCAGTGTTGTTTTAGCCAGGCATCTCAGTTTTAGTCTTAGTCTCCAGGACGAAAATGCTTATTAGTTTAGTCACATTTTAGTCATTAAAAGACTAAGTTTGATAGCTTTAGTCAAGTTTTAGTCGACAAAAACTCAAAAAGGTTTTAGTCTAGGGTTACTCAAATAAAAAGAGTATTTTATAATTAAATTTCTGTTGGGCAGAAACCTTTCATTTTTATATTTTAAGTTTTTTCATGAATCGATGCCCTACTTCATTATACAAAAGTGTCACACAAGTAAGTTGAACATATAGCAACACATTGTGAGCTCGTTGTTTGGTTATTTTCATCAATAATCACAAAATGAAAAGGAATGTTTTTAGACATAGAAGTTTTCCCAACCAACAGCAGATTCGTTCTGATTAGATGAAGTGCTAACTGTGGAATCAATTACTTCTAAAAAGCAAAGAGCAACAACATCCTTACTTTGGTAACTGTGACTTTAATTCTGAGAAATTTCTGAAGTGCAATACTACACCCTGAACAGACACATGCCCAAACATAGTTAAAACATGTCCATATATCTTTTTGTTGCTTCCGACCACCAACCCCTTCGTCAACGCCATGATTCATCTACGAATGAATAAACTGCTTGTATGTGTGCACGCTACACTGCATATATGTAATAGAGTAATTGTGTTTCTTTGTTTTTCTTTCCTGTAGCAGGTATGGTGTTTCTGTGTGTGTTTCTGTCATGTCATCTCACCCTACGAGCCATCAAGACACATGGCCGCCCTCCAAAAGTCCGGTTCTGTTGGAGGTCTGCTCTTCTTTAAAAAAGCTTTTCCTTATCAATGCTGTCTGTTTATGCTCAAGGTGAAGGACATAGAGGTGTATATTTGAGCCAGGAAGCTTTTTATGGATTGGTAATTAATGAACTGGACTGAACTGGATTTAGTTCAGACCAGTGGAATGTATCTGAACACAGCATTATACTTGTTTTCTTTCTCTTTAAAGCTGCATTCTGTAAGAATTATTCACATCTAGTGTTAAGATGGGCATTGAATAAACTTCAAATGCCAAGCACAGTTGTAAATGGACGGTGGCCATCAGTGGCCAAGATTCTGGGACCTCAGGTGCAGGTAATTACAGGTATGTACTTCAGCAATATGTATATGTGTACTGTCTTCTTCTATGGTCCTTTTAAGGCAATACTTATCCCAACCGGTGCTCCAGGCCCAAGCAGAACATTTCTGGCAACAAAGTTCAGGGGGGCAGCCCAGAGGCCGCGCACACAGCAGACTTGGTTCAGGGGGCGGGCCCAGAGGCCGAGCAGACAGCAGGCTGGAATTGCGGGGACGGCCCGGAGGCCAAGCAGACAACAGGCTTCAGTCAGGAGGCTGGCCCAGAGGCCGGGAAGATGGCCGACCCTTAAGCTGAGCAAATAACAGGCTTGGGAGTTGTGGCTGCGCAGCCCGAAGCTTAAGAGGCTGAGCAGGCTGGATTTCATGTGGCTGCAAAGACTGATTCTCTGGAGGCTGCGCAGATGGATTCTCTGGAGGACTCAGTATCCACATTATGACGAGCCCCAAAACCAGAGGCAGAATAGGAGTAATGTCCTCGGCGGCGTAGACCACATGTGGCTAAGGAGGAGCGATCTCCTCAGCGCCGGAAGCCAGAAGTAGGTGAGGAGCATCTCGACCTTGGACCCCCTCGGGAACATGGACTCGAGCTGGGTCAGGAGCATCTCGACGTGAGATCCCCTCAATAACATGGACTCAAGCTGGGTGAGGAGCGTCCCATCCCGGGACCCCCTCTGGAACATGGGCTCGAGCTGGAGACAACACTGTAGACATGGACTCTGGAGCTAGTAGAGCTTGGGGAGAAGACCTGGGCACCGGCGTGGGACGCTGAAGACCAGGGCAGGACCCGGTTGCCGGCGTGGGACGCTTAAGACCTGAGCAGGACGTGGGTGCGGTGTTAAACGCTGAAGACCTGGGAAAGACCTGGGCGTCAGACGCCGAAGACCTGGGCAGGACCTGGTCACGGGTATCGGACACGACTGGGCAGGACCTGGGAGCCGGCAGAGACTCTGGAGACGTAGACTGTGGAGCTGCTGGCTACTGCCGTGGTCCATGCAGACCCCTGAGAAGTGTGGCTACTGAACGGCGTTGTCCTTATCGCCAGTCTGTACCCCCAGAATAGCGATCTCTCAGGTGATCCCTTTGAAAGAGAGACACGCCACTGATACCAGTTCACCAATTATGCAGGGGTGAGGTGAGGGTGGCCCGCTGGGTCCATGTATGACCAGTTCATTCTGTCATGAATGACGGAGATGAGGACCCAAACGCAGTCTTAAGAGGCAGGAGGCAGACCGGTGCAAGTGAAAGGATTTAATAAAATTAAACTTAAACTATGGAACAAAATCAAGGGCATGGCATGGAAGAGACACTAGAAAACACACAACAATGAACTGACAAGGGAGGAACTGAAACCAGTGGCCTAAATACACTAAGGAACTACCGAGACACAGGTGAGGTGAATGAACAAATCAGATTAGGCGAACTAATGAGCAAGAAAACAAGAATACTGAAACTTAAGCACTTAAATACCAAAACACAAACCAAACAAGACCCAAACGTGAAAAATTAAAGTAAACTAAAGAACTAAAGTAAGGAACAAAGCCAGAATCATGGCAGCCATGCATGTGGACCCATGGAAAATAAATATAAATGGGTCAGTCTAAGAAAATAAAACATAACAGTTATTTTTTAGTAAAGTAATTAGATACAAATAGAAACATAGTTTTTTAATGATATATCACATTTTTCTGTCATTGATCTTCGATTACACACTGCACCGTCAAGCGTGAAATATCCACTGTAAACCTCCACACCCAAAGAAAACACATCTCTTGGGACATCTATTGTCTCAATCAGTGATATACAGAAAAACAAAGCTCTCTCCCTGTGACATCTCAGTGGTTAACTTGTTCACCACTCTTTGCAGAAATAGTCTTTACTCCGTATGATAAGGAAACCCGATCCTAATGTCTCCATATTCATCTACTACATTCTGCATTTAAACCCTCCAATAGATGACTTCATGAATGTTTTACTGCTTGCCATCATTAATAGCCCCGCCGCTGGCACCCTGTCTTCATATTGGACAGATCTGAGCCCCCACCTGCTCCCTCTACACTCTAGTTAACCTCATTTCTATCTCTTTTAACCTTGTCACACTGGCTCATTGTATCTCATAAGCACGTTGAATTTCCTTCAACTTACTGAAGTGTATCAGACTGAATTAAGATTCTGCTCCAATACACGTTTCCTTGTCTTAACATACTCCCGAGTGTCAATACTCATCTCTTTGGTTTACTATCTAAAGTTGGGGCCTGTTACCAGTATAGCTGCCTCCCTGTTACACAAACCCCTTCGCATAATGTATGCATTATTTCAGATGTTTTAAAGCTTTCAATGTTTATCCATTTAAACGATCCTGATTTAATCAAACTGTAATTTCAGAGCACTACCTGGTTTTCAATGCCTATTTATTTTACCAGATTTATGCCTCCAATTCATTTATTCAATATATTTAGGCTTTCACTTCTATGGATGCGCTCTCTTTAGGCTACATCACAACAGTTTATTAATAACAGAGTATTTGCACATTTCCGACTGATGTTGCACAGGATGGTTTATCTTTTATTTGATTTATTTCTGCAATTACTGTGGTAACTTGAGGAAGATTTATGTGACCTATCAAGGCAATCAACTTAACAATGTAATAACAAATAGTATTAAGCTAAAATAGAGGTTAATACAGCAGTTTGGCATGGCTTGTTTTACACAACACTGGATTTAACCACAAACTACTGGCAGATTCTCTTCCCCTCCCTGTACGGTTTTAACTGGTTTGTAACACTTCCGTTGAGTTGGTTTGAAACTCTAGCTACATAAAAGTGCATGAAGTTAAATTAGACTCAATAACAGTTACAAATGTTTAATACTCACTTTGCAAATGTCTAAGCCATCTTGTTAATAAATGTGGGTATTTGCAAATGCATGTATAAATCCTTTCAAATATTAACACATTAAGATGTTACACATGCACACACTGCAAACTGCACAAATATTAATATTTTGCACACCCATTTTTTCCCTTACTATACTGATGTAATTATTTTTTTGTTTACAAAAAGGTTCCTGTGCATCACCTGATGTGCACAGATTAGATCATGTTTGGGTATGAATCAATGTTCTCCTCACAGTCTGTGTCTGCTTCTAACCACTGAGGTTTTTTCTTGTAAGTACGTACAAACTGTAAAGCAGTGGAAGGATATTTTTATCAATACCTAACCTTAAAGTGCCTCCCTTATGCTCATTTCAGGCTTATTTATTTTAATATGTGAGCCCACAAGGGCCTCTGGTAGAGACAAGCACAGCAATAACCTCCCTCTGAGCCCCGCCTTCTCCTAATGCGAGCTGTCTGATTGGTCAACTGTCAGGAGTAGTTGTTGGGCTTTTGTCATAGAAAAATCAGCATAACTTGTAAAAAACCAGAAGTTATATATAAGCATAAAACATGCTGCATGAATTAGACACAGAAAACGAGTGAACAACTCAGCAACCCGCAGCAAGGAATGCAGCAGGATGCAGCTTACCAGCTATAGTCCGATGTAACCTTGTTTGCCATCCTTTACTCGCCTTATATATTTGTGCATGCCCCTGTTAATAGGTGTAAATGTATTACCTTGTTGTACCTTCCCAAATGTAAAACCTTTATGTATTGCTACAATAAATTTAGCTTCATTTTTTGCTACTCTTGCTAAGCTAATCTCTAGGGTTGGAGAATGGTGAAACATTATTTGCTATGATAAGTTGGTGACATTACAATGCAATTATTGTGTATGCACAGTCATAATATGTTTAATATAATGTAGAAAGTCAAAATGATCTAAGGCAATTAGCTTGCAGTAAGTATTCCACGCCAGGAGTTTCCTGATCTGGATGGAAGCTACATCGTGTTACGGCTGGGTTGTTACATTTGTAGCAACCCTCCATATACATTTATTATTTCAGATAGCTAATCAGCTGGGTGATTTTAACCTGGTTATTACGTTTGTAGCATTTCCTTCTATAGTGTTGATCGCTAACTTTCTGGTCATCATTACCTGTGTGTTACCTGCTGGTAGCGATCAGGTAAAGTAAGTGTGGGTAAATTCCTTTAGTTTGACCGTTGCTCACAGACTATCCAAACAAAACAGACAACTAGTTGGTGCAACTCTTTGGCTGGTTCCCAAATACAAACTCCATCCAATGCTGTCTAACCACAAGAATTGCATCATAAGCCAGCACACATTGGCTGTCTTGAATGCACACTATGGCTGATTTGACAAAATAAAAAAAATAAAAAAAACAAAAAAAAAAAACAAGAGGACATTATCTAAGGAAGAACTTAAAAGAAAAAGTGAATGTGACAGGGCAAGAGTCAATATTGGACTAACTTTTACTGCTTGGAGAGAGCTCAGAGAAGAGACAGGATGCAGCACAGATGCTAAATTAGCCTTTATTACAGGATACCAAATCGTGAAAACCTGCAAAAGTTTAGAAGTGCTGCTTTAAAAGAGCTTTGAAAAACAGAGCAAATGCCCAAAAACAAAGCAGCAGAATTAAAACCAAAGTCAGAAAATAAAGTAAATTTAGTTGAAAGTAACATTTAACAGGAAAGTAATTAAAAAGTAGTCAAGATCGGACACATCAGTCGTATTGCACCATCCTCCATCCCCTTTATCTTCCAAATCTAGATTTTTAACACAGTCAAGATATATTTAATAAAAAAAGTGATTTAACTGTTACTGTGTGGAGTTATTTCCTGCTTTCAGTCATGTTCTTCCCCAAGGCTGCATAGAGATGAATAAAGATATTTACTGAGTTGTATTGGATCATCCAGTACAAACATGTGTCCTCCTACTTAACATGATGATTTTATAATTTTTTATTATTTCTGTAAAGAAAAGTAAACATGATTTAGTCAAAACAGCAATCTATAATTGTAAACTTTTATTTGTAATCATGACACCATGATTACAGCTGTTCTTTGATATTTATTTTACATGTGATTTCATGTAACACCTGTATTTGTTTCTTTTCATAGTATTTCCAGAATAACTTATGAGTGTGCTTCTGTGTGGTGTTATGCTGGATCCTGAGGGACGGTTTTCCTGTTTCAAAAACCCTCCTGTCTGCTTTAAAACTCTGCATCAGCTTTAGACTCAGACAAAATTTTGACCTTCTCAAACTATTGCAATAAAGAATGTCTCCAGCTCTTCTCCATCTTTCCACCAGCAGCACACATTCAAACTCTGTGTCTTGAAACAACCTGAGAGGTGCAGAAACAGGCTGACAAGGAGGACCTCGCATCTTATCATGTGGTGTCAAACGCTCACACCCCGTCAAAAAAAAAAAAATGACGGCGGATTAGCTAGAACAAACGGAGCATGCGCACACACATATTTATCTCTGAAAACTCCGTAGCTTATGGAGTGCACACACACACATTGGTATTCTAGTCATGTGATGCACTGTGATGGTAAATAAAGTAGTGTGACTGACCTCTTTTCCTGACCTATAAGATAACCTTTATTGTGTGTGTGTGTTGTGCAGCTTGACATGATCAGCATGTGAGTGTTAATCAGCCAAGAAAAGAGAAGGTCATGACTCACAAAGACTGTTAAATCCACAGAGCTGGACCGACATCTTACTGACTGAGAAGCGTTCTGTTAAATTATTCAGCTCAATTAAAAAATGGCAGCGTTACACAAAGAGTTGCAGAGATGCAGCGCTGCATGTCTTCTTCTCCCGGACAGTTTGTCACGCCTCTCAATCTGCAGCTCCATTAAAAACTAGTGGCGAGTTGAAATTATAATATGCTTAATCAATCAATAATAGCCTTCACGTTTTCTTCCAATGCTGCATATTTTAACTATCCTGTTTAATAACTGTGTTATTACATGATATTTTCTGAGACTGGTATGATACCAATAAAAATGTCACGTCAAAAAGTTACTATTTAACTAAGGTCAAGTTTTATTATAGACCAAAACGATTGCCCAACCTTTCATAATCATGAGTTACAGTTAGAAACAAGGAGGAAGGATCCAAATGAAGAACTAGATGTAGGAATAGGATTTATTTAATAACACTGATGGTGCTGCAAAGGGAATATCAACAAGAACTGGAACCAAAACTAAATAAGTCACTTCAGAACGACTCACAGTTAGAGAAAGAAAAAACTGGGGAGAACCAATAACAAACCAAGACATGACTGACAAGGATCTGGAAAGAGCAAGAGTGGTAATTAGGAAACAGTTGAAAATAGACACAATGCATGAAGGGGAAATCTTGACCAATCAAAAGGCAAGTTGCTAGAACATGAATTAAACCAGAACGTGAAATATTCAAACTACAGCCCCACAGTTAATCACATTCATCTGAATTTTGTTGAAATTTTCAAGGCTAAAACAGGTGTAAAACATTCACTCTGCATAGTGAATCATGAAGTTACACACACACACACACACAGGCTCTTTGAACCAGGATCATCCTCAGTTACTCTGAGGTATGTCTTTCTTTGGTTATAAGAAGGACAAAAAAATGACTGCAATCCAAAAGCTCCTTGTATTTTTCAATGAATTCAGAACCAAATATTCAATCAGAATTCCTGAGAGGAGCCTGGGTACTGTATTCCAGCAGGACTTTGAGTCCATTCATCAACTTTTTACAAGCACCTGACAGAAGCTGAAGCACATTTAAGATGTAAACATGTTTAGCATAAGATAAGATATTGCTTTACTTAAAACCCAGTGGTTCCTGTGCTGTGAATGTGATATGTTTTAGCAAATGTTTAACATGTTTTTACTCTTTCCTTCATGATCTGTTTGTTTGGGGGGGATTCCTTGTTCTGGTTAAATTTATATTCTAGTTAGTCTTACTTTCCTGTTTAAACCCCTTCGTGCATTGAGTGAAGTTTGCCTCCTGGTGCTCAGCTGCTGTTTGACACGCCTTTTCTTTTTTTTGTTGAATCCATCCTGGGGAGTATTCCACCAACGTAGCTAAAGAATGCCAGGCTGTATCAGGAAAGCCTCACTTGAACTAATACCATCTCTGAATTAAGGCTCAAGCCGTTCCACTAACACATTTCAGCAGCATCTAATTGAGGCTAATTCAAGCAAGGCTTACATAGACTGGCTGTGTGGGAGGTCCTGAGGAACGTAAGAAGCCCTGACGAGTGGATGGTGGAAATAGGAGCTGGCAGAAAAGGGAGAAAGACGAAAACTGTCATTTTCTCTGCAGCTAAACAAAGAATGTTGATGGAGATCAGTGACGTGCGGTGAGGCTGGTGAAGCACTGACTTCTCTGGAGTCAGATTTACTATTGTTAGAACTGAAAAGAGCATCTTATTTCAGTATTTATCCAACTGCATGCAACTATGCTCCCTTGAGGTGAGGCAGAGTACTGCTGACTTTCCTCTGCACTTTATTGTACGATCAGCAGGAATAATTCTCACACATATACATTAAAGAATTACACAGACTGTAGAGAGTCATGGTGTATAACACATATTGCTGTAAAGTTCATATTGCCGATATGCTGAGAAACAGAAACGGGCATGCATCATGCAACCCAGTTTGAATTGGATCACGCAGTCAGAGGAGAGGCACAGCTCGCCACTGCCTCATGTGTGCACGCATGTGCGTGCGACCTACATTAATTCTGCACTGTTACATCTCAACAGAAGCAATCTAAACAGCCAAAGCGTACCTTGCAGCAGGTGAAAATAAAGTACAAGAACATATCTCAGAGTGGGGGGAGCCTTTGAAGAAATGTATTTGTTCAAAACGTGTAGAGCTGTACATATGTTGCACTGTAGCTATCAGGACAACGTCAGAGACCATTGCTACTGGTGTGGGCTCTCCCCTGGGCTGGTGGCCTGAATGCCCTTTGAATTAAGTATGCGCCCTCTGCAGGGTCATTACTAAAAGGCCAAGCCTTGGTTACCAAAAAGGAACTCTGTTTCTGTCTATTTATATCTTTCTCTGTCTACCTATTTAAATAAAATATCTCTTTCTCTATTTCGCTCTATCTTTCCCGCTGTCTTTGTCTGTTACGCGCTTTATATACCCTAGGCCTGTATGGACAGGGCTTAGCTCTGAGTCGTTGCCAGACCCCATTTACTGGGGCACGTGCCCCAGTATAAATGCTACGAATAATTTTTGAAAATAAATATTTATCATACATTAATTCAGATAATTCAGATGGGAGAAGATATATATTTCAATTCAGACACGTACCAAGATCATTACCTCCAAATAGAGGATACAACTTAGGGGCACATTCTGTCATTGCATGTCTCCATGCACGAGCAGCAGGTGAAATACACAAACATCAAAGCTCTCCTTTGTGTCGGGTGAGCAGTGAGCGGCGCTTGGTCTCGTAAAATGTCGCAAAAACAGTCAATTTTATATTGTTTTTTATAAATGAAACTAAATACCCTTATACTAACATATTGTTGCGCGACTTCTGTAGATGGATATCAGGAAATTCTTCATCCGACACAGAGACAGGGAAGCAGCAAGGAGAGATGAGAAAGACTGCGGTGAAATCAGTTAGGTTTGATATTTGACAGAAATTTGCAATGGAGCTACCAGCGTCTCATTTAGGGACTATCAACAAATGACAGGCTTACCCTGAAACGAAACGTAAAACAGAAATTCTCATAAAGGACAATATTTTCATACTAAAGAAAAGCGGACTCCTGGCGTAACAGAGGAATAATGCCAAATCTTTTCAATTGCTTCAAATTTTAATTGAAATTTTAATAATTTCTTAAGAGAGAGAGAGAAAAAAAATTACTTCTAAACCAAGTGCTGAATTGAAGCAGAAGACAATCCAAACAAGACACAACTCTTCCTAATTTTCTTAAAGCTGAGTCACAGTCAAGCGATTGACCACTTTGTGGTATTGAAAAATATTCCGTGCGCTTCAATGCTCAAAAATTACACAAACTGTTCAGTACGAGGTGAACTATCACCCTGAAAACTACTGTGGAATGTGTATGAAAAGAGTTCTGACTTACTATTGTTTGTTATGGCATTAATGCTTTTGCTGCCATGTTGAAAGTGTTCATGTTTGTTAAAATTAATATATTCTTACACTCATTAATTTCTCAATTAGCATTTTTGGTAGGAATGTGGCCGTGGTACTGGGCTCTGTGTGTGTGTGTGTGTGTGTGTGTGTGTGTGTGTGTGTGTGTGTGTGTGTGTGTGTGTGTGTGTGTGCGTGTGTGTGTGTGTGTGTGTGTAAATGGACTTGTGCTTATATAGCGCTTTTCCAGTCAGCTTGACCACTTAAAGCGCTTTAAACTACTTGTCACATTCACCCATTCACACACATACTCATACCCCTATAGGCAAATCAGGAGGCAAGGCAATTAGGTGTCTTGCCCAAGGACACTTCGACATGTAGTCAGGGAAAGCCTGGAATCGATTCACCTACCTTCCAGTTGAAAGGTCGACTGCTCTTCCTCCTCAACTAGAGTGTGCGTATAAGAGATGGGGGAAATGTGGTGGGGGGGCCTGTGCCCCAGTAGAGTTTTATGCCCTGGCTCAGCTGATCCCAGTTTTGGGAGTCTATATCAGACCTTTGAGACACAGCTAAGCTAAGCTTGAACGTTAGCCTGCCCCCACGCAGGCTAGTTCAGGTGCATAAGTTACCATGCTTACTCAGCGGACATTCAAACAAGCCACGTTGATGGAACAGAACTCTCTTAAATAAGCTTATCAAGATAAGCCTGGCTTTCCCTTATTCCAGCTTTGTAGAATACCCCCCTGTTCTGGTTATCTTAGTGTATTTTTTTTCTGTAGTTGTTCTGAGATGTTTAATTTTGGTTCTTGCTTGTCCTGCTTTTGAAGTAATTATGAAGAGAGCAAAGCTTTCTGAACCACTGAATATTTATGAAGCAGCTGTGTTGAAATGGTTCACCGTTTCAAAACATTTCATATGATGTTATCTGCTGGCCAACTTTTTTTATGGCATCTGCTAGGAACAATATAGGGCAATGTATGATGACACAGTAACTGCTATGTACGACAATAAAGTTTCTGTGTGCGTTTTGAAATTTTACTTTTTTATTTTTTAAAAACCTCTACATACTGTTTATATTTGGAGCCTACATAGTAAATGATTTGGACCAAAAATCTAATTTTTAACTGCAGCTCTCTTTCAACTGTCTTAGCTTTTGTCACATTAATGAATGCATAAAAAATTCACAGATGTTTCCGCGAGCATGGAAAGTTTATCTTTCAGGTTTTACCACACGCTTATGGATAAAAGATCTATTGTTACACTGAATCATGCCCAGTTTTCATAAGGGATAGAAGTAGCTGGCATGTAAAGATGTCTCTTTAAAGCTTATAAAGGTTAGTATAAACTGCTGCCCTTGAGTTGCAGTTTTAATGGGTCTTCTCCTATGGATAGGTGGAGCTCAGCTAAATAACAGTGGACCAGCAGTGTTGCTTCAGCCATGTCTACAATACGTGTGTAATGTCATGAATCCTAATTAGGAAAATCCCTTTTATTTTTTTGTTTTTGCATGATAAAGCATCAAAACATCTTGCTGTGATGCTTTTGCTTAGATAGATCGATGCTGTGTCGAGTGTTTTGCTTCAAGCATACCATCACTTTGCAACACTTTCTGTCTCATTAAATTATCTTATTTCTTACGTCTGCCTATTTCTTCATCCTGCACTGTGGTCCTTCCTCCTCATTGCTTCATGATACAGCAAAATGATGACACAGGTTCTAAAATCTGTATGATTTTACTGTAAGTAGGCAGATTAAAGCCTATCAGCAAGTGTAACCAGAGATAAATCTATGATGTAAAAACTTGTTTTTAGATAGGTAAGTTGAATCAGTTGAAGGTGTGAATTTAAAGCAGGAAAAAGGGAAAAAAAGAAAAGTTAAAAAATTGAACTGAAGTAATTTTTTGAAACATCCCCCTGCTCTGTCCTCATTTCTTTCCCTTTCTGCCTATCTGTCACACACACACTCAGACAGCTGCATCCCTTCGCAGCTTATTGTTAAGTGCTCCAGGTGAGTCAGTGATTTACACCAGTCATTTCCCAGCGCCTCTGTCTGGCTCTAATGGCTGTCCTGGGCCTGCTGGCACAGAGAGATACTGAGAAGTGAATTGAAGTCCTGAACAGTGACCGACTACAGAGGAAGCCACTGCAGCGTTGAGCAATTAGACTCTCCCTCCTATTTTATTGTCAGAAGTCTCCAAATTAAAAACTTTTAAAGATTTTGCATAAACATTCACACTTACGAAGGCATAAAAAACTTTATGAAATCATTTAATCAAATTGGCTTGTTAGAAAAAATGTGAAAAAAAGTAAAATTCCTGCCACCACATGCCTGTTAGAGTTTCTAGCATTTTCCCTGAAGACATCTTTTATGCAACTACCAAAAAGCTGTGGACCCCCACCTGCCCCATGTTGAAACCATGCTTGGTTTTATCTTTTTATCAGCTGCCTCTCACCATGAATGATGCATTCTGACTGACTCCTTTCCTTTAATAAAACCAAAGGTAAGGTAATTACCAACATATAGCCTTTTTTTTTAGAATAAGGACAAATCATCTGCACTGTTGCATTTCTCAGACATCTCATTAATGAAATTGTGGAAAGTTTGAATTCGCAGGCTCCTAAAACACTGGTTCAATTTTAATAAAACAACCAAATAAAAAGAAAATTAATAAATGAAATTAATACACCTCAATTCGTCTCTGTGTGGACATGGCCTTAATTTAAATCACACTGGATGAAAAGGCTAATGCAGGACAACTTCTCTTTCCACATCATAAGAACAAAACATGGAGCTGCATCTGTTAGGGTTTGCATGAAGACAAGCTGGACCCCCTGTGATGGACTGGTGACCTGTCCAGGGTGTACCCTGCCTTTCACCTGAAACACTGCTGGGATAGGCTCCAGCTCACCCCGTGACCCCTAATGGGAACAAGCGGTACGGAAAATGACTGACTGACTGACTGACAAGCTGGACCCATGAAGGAGCAGACAGAGGCAGAAGGGTGGCGGTGCAGAGGGCCAAACAACGGCTTGTGGTGGATCTTCCAGACTGGGAAACGGAAGTCTTCTGTAAGGTAGGTTAACAAGAAAAACAGGAACGTTATGAGTCACAAAACCCAAGGAATCTCTAATTGTACCACTAGGTAAGGCAACGATCTGGTGACGAGTGGACTGCAGACTGGCTCTTATGTAGGCTGGTTAAGACGGACAGCAGCAGGTTAGTAGAACCTCCCATTGCCACCACCACCACCACCACCACCACATCCAGTAGGAGCTCTGAGTCACAAAAGTAGTAAATAAGGGACATAACAAAATAGAAGCAAAAACAAAAATACAATCCTGACAGCATCAAATCATAGCGGTCTTGGGTTGATCATATTTCTATCTTCCACATCTGACCTTAGGTTATTTATCTTGGGTATTGCTCTACATTCACATATGTTTTGATTGTGTTTACCCACAATGCTCTGTGTTGCACCCACTGTGTCATGCGTTGTAGTCTGCTTCTTGCATTTGGTTTACTTGAAGGGAACAGAGACCTACATTTCTGGACAGACCAGATCTTTGATCCACATCAGAGTTTAGTCGTACATTCGCACAGACCACAAAAAGGAAAAAGATTTTTAGAGCCAAGAA
>JBAMHW010000025.1:22209325-22220518 GCA_037177495.1 Rhadinocentrus ornatus
AGCTGCCCCCGCGACCCGACTCCGGATAAGCGGCAGATAATGGATGGATGGATGGATGGATGGATGGATGGATGGATGGACAATACGATAACACATCTGCAAAACGATTTGCAATTCAGTTTCACTACAAAAAGTTTCATTTTCCTTAATGTCTTCCCCTTTTCATGATGGTGGTACAAAACATGATGCCTCATAATGACAATTTTCCCTAGCTGCTAAACAATGCCTATAAACAGGCAGTGATCCTCAACTTTCATAGTCCAACTCTTACCCTGCAGGTTTTAAGCCAGGGGTTGTGGGTTCATGTCCCATCTGAGGTGTGCAGCAGAGGTGTGCAGCAGAAGCGCGCTGGGCCCATAACCTAGGGGAAGATGAACGAAAACCATCCTTTGCTAGCTAACATTCATTTTTGGGAGTGGTAGCCTATAGTGTCTGGAGAACCTGGGTTCAAGTCCCTGTTCTGGCAACCAAGGTAAAAACCACTGTGGGTCCCTGAGCAAGGCCCTCCCCAGGCACCAGAATCTGGCAACCCACTGCTCCTAGAATTTCCCCACTGTGGGACTAATAAAGGATTATTATTATAAAGCCCTTTTCCAATTTTTACATTCTTTCCTACATCACACTTTCCCTCATTGTTATGTCTTAAGTTTTACATTTTTTTTGTTCTGATTTCCACATTATGAATTATTTAAGTTTTATTTAGTTTATTCTGTGTGTTTGTCTGTTGTTCCTTAATCTCTTACTTCTCTCAGTTAGTCTTGGGGAATTTAGTGTTTGGAAAACCTCATGTGGTTAAAAAAAACACTGTGGAAAAGACGAATCGACAGAACCAGACCACAATTACACTAAGCTGTGATGTGGGTATGCTGCACTGTTTCCAGATGCTCAATAAATATTTAATAAAATGTGCTTGAGATACTTCATCTAATGCAATCTTATTGTATTGTTGCACAGAAAGTATATAGTTTTATCAGTGTAATAAAAGTAAAATATTACTTCATTACAAATATGAATAATTAAAGGGTGAAGAAAAAAAGGAAAGGGTTTACAGAAAAGCTGCTAATACTCATCCTCCTGTCCTTATATTTATCCACACAAATCCCAGATTGTACAACTATATAAAAATAACTGAACATTGCCTTTAAAATAGCAGCTACAAGGAATTGTGGGACAGAATTATTTTATTTTTTCATTAAGAATTTATGCCAGTGTTTGCTTTGCTAAAAGAGGTGAAATCTTGACAGTCTCCTCTAAGCCTTTTTATTCAATTAGGAAATTTTCTCATCAGAAAAGATTTTTCAACCAGACCAGCGCGTGCTGCTCTTCCGCCACACCTGAATTCAGTTAGCTAAATACAACACCTGCTCTTTGTTTGTCATTAACTCCGTCTGTTTAAATACGTCTTGGTTTGCATTGTTCTCTGTCTGTTCATTATATTGTTTGCCTTGTTAGGCAAAGATTTTTATAGCAACCCTGGAGGGTTTCTGGGGTTCCTGCTGTGGCAATACTGTTTGGTTTTGATCAATTAAGTAAATTAATTAAGCATATCTGCATCCATTGTGCCCTCTGTTTGGGTCACAAATGCCCTGTAAACTTCAGAAGGCTGTCTGTATATTTGAGATTAGATGTTTAAAATACAGATTTATAAACAATTTTTTTCTATTTCTTTTTTAAAGTTTTGAAAACTGTTTAAAGGATCATGTTTAAATACTTGCGACGCAGTTCTGTAAAATTAATTGACTTGAAAAGCTACCATGGTGATATGATGCCACCTTAAAATTTTAAACCTCTCAAGCCAGTTCTTAGGCCTCAGCTTAGATATTGCGTAATCATACTGAAATGAGTACATCTCTGCAATCATATTGTTTTTTTCAATACTTCCAGAGTCATAGTAAAGGGAGATTTAAGATCTGAGTTCCTGGTGAAGAATTAACAAGGATGGCACATAGTGTAGCATCTCATGCAGCATTTTTTTCTAAAACTCAATCAAATCAATGTACAAAACGTGAACATTATTGTTGCAAAGGCCAACTCTGATAACGTGAAGCAGAATAATGTTAGAGACGTTTTTGTACAGAGTTCAGGAAAGATCTCCAAAATATTTTCCCAACTTGTACAATTTTGGGAACCTCAGGTTTTTGAAGGTTGCAGGAAAAAAATGTTTATATTAGGGGTGGGAGTTTTACGTGTAAATTACAATTAATTATTAAGAAAAATGACCGCTTTTAATCGCAGTTTCTGTTCCAAAGAAAGCAAACGTTTGTCAGCGCACGTTTTGGGTAATCATGGAAGCTTAGGTGCTAAATGTAATGAGTTTTCAGCCCTGTTTATCTCATCGGAATGGAAGTAACTCTTCAAATGTGTCAAATTATAGCAGAAATCATACAGTTAAGAACTTTTTGGGTCAAACTACAAAAGAAAAAGGAATCAACAGGTGATGTCACAGTTTACATTTCTACAGATAATTTAGTTTGATTGACAAACTTCCCCACAGATCAGGAGGAATTTTTTTGTGAAGGTGTGAAGATCCTGGTTCTTTTTTTAGAAAAGGTGGAAACACGATACGTGGATGTAAATCAAAGTGTTCTTATAAAATCATCAAGAGCTGGAAGTTTTAACATGAAGCATCAAAGTTTTATAGAATCCATCAGATCGTGCCATGACCCCCATCGTGAACACCAACATGAGCTATTGGGTTTTTCTGTATTCATTACACTCTCCTGCCTCTTCAGCTCCGCCTAAAGATAAAAGTTCGTGTCGTTTTGTTGTTCCGCTTTTTTACCGTTGCTAAACGAGCCTGCCTGAGAAAAGCTGTAGAGCTGCAGCTCTTGGGAAGTAAGGAGAGCCTTCCCTGCTTTTATCCTCAATAACAAATACAAAAGAAATTGCTCAAATGAAAAGAACAAAGCCTTACAGGTGTTCATGCATGAAAAAGATTGAATGGAGTCGAGAGAAGACGCAGGAGGGGAGAACAGTGTGTTTATTTTAGTAATGAGTTCCTATCTTCACGGTTTCTACTTCCAGCTGGGTCTTTTTGTTCTTCTGGCTGCATGGCATGTACTCCGTGGATTTAACCAAAAAAGGAACTCTACCTTGTTTAGACTTGAGCTGCCAAACATCTACTTAAGATGAGCTGTTTTATATTAGCTTGAGTAACATAAATTAACAACCGAGTTCCCATTGCAGCAGCAGACACATGAACAGGTGATTTCTGTAACTTGCACCCGTATCTAGTAAACAGGAAGGTTAGAGAGTCCTTCGGGTTCTCTCCAGTATTGGCTCAGATTGTAACTTCTCCATGTTGGAGAGCCCAGATACTCACATGGTTATTTTCATCCCACACAAGTTTAGAAAACAATGAAAAACATGAGTCAGTTATTTAATCAATACAAAAATCGAAGCTGTAAAAATGTGTGCGGTGTCATCTGAAATGTTTCCTTAAACAGCAGCTTGTTTTAATCTTACTGTTCCCAGAATTGACTCTTGCTGCTGGCTGGAGTGGGATGAGCATGGGAGTGGGAGCAACGATGTGACACGCTGCACAGAAAATATTTCTAATCAAGGCAGATCTAATTATTCTGAGGGTCCAGCGACCAGGCCTTCCACTGCACTCATTTTTCACCTTTTCTTAACCTTTATTTATCTTGTTGGTGTAGATTCTCAGCTATCCAGGTCATGGTAATATTAAGACCTTAAATCTAAGGCAACTGTACTTCTTTTTTGTCTTTTGAAGATGTTTCTCCTTTCTTCAGTTCTAAACTGACTGAGGAGTTCAGGCTTACAAGCTGCTATTTGGTTGTTAATACCTGAGAGTTGAAGTCAGGTGTCCTGCCAAGCATCCTGTGGGTCGTTAGGATTGTTGCCACCTGTGAGTTTCATTCGACCTGCCTCACCAACATGCTGAAGACTGTCGATGTTGGACAAATGAAAGCTGAGGCCACATCCTCTGCTAAATGTTGCTTTGTTTCCAGTTTTATACACAAGGTTTCTTTCATTCATCATGTCAGTAGCTGCGTCTCAATTACAGTTTGTCACTAAATAAAAGCAAAATTTCTAAAACTTTGATAAAGTTTGCAGGTGTTTGGATTAAATGGTGTTTATCTCATCATCCCACAAGACTCCAATTAGAGGAAGAAGAAGAAGAACTCTGCAATTCGCTGTTGTTGCTATCATTGATCATTGTTAGATGTTTCTTATTATTTGTAAAAAGATTTCTGTCTCCTCCCCCTTGCACATACTATGTCATCTTTACTTGAAATTAACTGGTCACCTGACCCCTTAATTCACATCCAGTGATGTGTAAAAGTGTTTCCCTTACACTTTAGCTTTATATCACTCATGTGAGTGTAAAAACTTTTTAGCCATATTTGAAATTTAGGTTACCAGTTTTTATTGTGATATTTAGGTTTTTCGCAATACGTAATGAAAACGCAGCTTGCAAAGCAAACCTTTTTTTTAATGCATAATGTGGGCTTAAAGACTTTTATTCAGTATTTGGACCGATTCCCACTCAGGAATAAATAGGAAATTGTAAGAAGGCAGCCACAAACTAAGGAAAAATAGCAAACATTTTAAATAAATAAATCAACATATAAACCAGGTATGGAAATTTTATATATAAAAACTGTTTTCCTCCAGAATCAGAAAGAACTGGTTTCAATACAGCTGCAGCTGGTAATAAAATTAATTTAGCATTTCTTTTAGATAAGAAAACATCCTCTTCTTGCCATTTGTATTTATTTCTGCATGTACCCCCTCAGCTGGAGTGCTGTCATTTTACCAGGACACTGTGTCGTCCTTATTTTTCTCCTTTTAGTTCTCCAAATGCAGAGCAGCAAGAAAAATGTGCCAGCTTAAAGTGAACTGATCACATCATTAATGCAGCTACTTGACACAGGCTTTGAAGTGATGTTAGCAGCAGTCGAAAAGGCAGCTGTGAGTCTGCAGCTGAATCAGTCACCAAACAGTTAAAAAAAAAAAAAAAAAGAGTATTTGACATTTAAAAAGCAAAAATTTTGTTTTTTTAAGTATGCTCATGGCCCCTTTTATTCAAACATAAATGTGAACCTCTTTGAAGCAAGGCCATGCATCAACATTGATTTTAGATACGTAAAGGTATCACACCGTGAGCTTGAAATGATCGTAACATGAGGGGTTAATTATTGTACTCACTCAATTTGAATCAACTTAAAAAAATATTTACTACATATTATACCCCATATTGATTTTAGCTCATCCTTAACCATCTATATCTCTAACATTTAGGGATAAATATCAAGTGTTCATTTCTTCTGAGATAATAAAATATTTTTATTAATTCTTTATATTAACACATATAGCAATGTAAACCCTCCGTCAATTCAAAAAGCTGTATTTGACCTGTGCTAAATCTGCAAATAAAAGATAGATCTATACATTTTGCATTGCTTTATCTTTACAAACAACACAGAAAAACAACAAAAATATATATATATTTTTATTTCCAGCTTATAATGAATGATTTTAATAAACAGCTTGGAAGCCTGTGCTGAGGCCAAAGATGCAAAATAAAGTGAATAATTTCATATTAATGCATTTTACCATAAAAACACAGATATAGACACTGAAAGTATGTGCTTTGAACTACAACATCCCCTAAAGCAGTGGGATTTCTGCATTTCTCTTTTCATCAACAATGTTAAGCCCCCATCCCACTACCACATGCACCCCAACGCTTATGATGAACATACAAAAAATGTGTTGTAACTTTATTGGCTGTTGCTTCATTAATTTTAATTAAAACCATGTAAGTGATAGAAGGAATTATCATATCCAGCAAGGGCAATAATTCATACAAAGACGTACACCACAGACACGAAGCCCGACCAAGTCCTGCAGCAGTTAGCTGTGCTCAGCGCGAGGTAGAAGGCTAGGCTAGGCTAAGCTCCAACGCTGCTAGTTTTAGCTACAAAAAGAGTGCCTATGTCCGTAATGCAAACGTGACTGAACAAGCTTCTACAAGCAAAGAGAAAGCAGACAAAATGATTGTTAAGAGAGGAAAGACTAACTCGGTGGTACGAAGTGGTTTGGCTCAGTGTCGCCAACTTAGCAACTGTGTTGCTATATTTAGCGACTCTTTTTGATAAGCGACTAGCGAAAGATCTAGCGACTTTTTCTGGTATTATTGGAGACTTTGAGACTGACGTAAATGAACCTAGTTTACTTAGTTTCATGACCAGGCTGAAAATGAAACGTACAAAGCTGCTGCTGCTGGCTGATCCCATGCTGGCTTACTTTCAGATATTAATGTCTATTAATGAAGAGTGTGGACAAAAATATTTCAAAAGTTAAAAGTGTTGTGACACGTTGCAGACTCCCAATTAAAAAACAAATTACACTTAATAAAATTAAACTAAAGAACAAAGAAAATATTGACTTAAGAATTTAATTTCATTTTATTATGTTTTGCTGATCAGATGATGACGCCGTTTAGTCACTTCTAGGATTTTTAGGACAGCCAATAGCTACTTTTCTTATTGAGGAGTTGGCAACAGTCCATCTGAAGCATTTCCAGAAGATGAAGCACCAACTGTTGCTCACTTTTTTTTCCTGTTTATTGAAGCAATTCTAAGCAGTTTGGTTATTTTTTAGCCTAGTTGAAGCACCTTTGTTTAAATCTATAAGAATAACATAATAAGCCTATGTTGTAGTTAAAAGTTAAAGCTAATATTATTGAGAAAGGTAAAAGTTTTATTTGACCTTTGATGGTGATTTTAAATCTCTTTGTTTGAAAGCTAATTTAGCCTTGCTAGATACAAATAAAAGGTGAGCATAAATTTTTTGTATAGGTTTTATTTCTAAAATGTTATACTGAAGGAGTTTCATGACTTTATTTTTCCAGGTACTATGGTGTGGGTCCTAAGTTTGTTTGGGTGACTGAGACATACTGAGACTGAACAAGGGAGGAGCTTCCTCCCATACTTTTCAGTAAACCAGTAAGCCCTCATTGTTGAGGCATAGTCCTTGCTCATAAAATAAATAAAATGAACAACATGTGAAGACATTATTTGTAAAACTCTACGTTTTGTGTTGGAATCTTGTCTGAGTTTTGACGCAGATTTTTATTTTAATTATTTTTTTTACGTCCTCTTACTTTCCTCATTAGTACATCTGCTTCTACTTGCCATACTGGTAAACAGAAGACTTAAATCAGTTGTTTGAGCTACATATTAAAAGCTACCAAGATAAGAAATGAGAATTTATCGTATAGGCCGTCTTAGGAAACTCAACCAATTACGTCTGCAGAAAAGGTTTCCTCCCTTTTAAGGTACTATTCTGCTTGGAAAATGTGTAGAGTAATGAGACTCTAAATGCAATATAACTTTTAATATCTTCCCTGGAGTGGAAAAACCTTGAACGAATCATCTTATTATGAGAAGTCACGCTTTTCTCCCTCTTGAAGCTTTCAACAGAGACTTTGTTGAAGTCTGTGTTTTTCTTCAGCAGAGCCAAGGATGTGTTCAGGTGGAAAAAAAGACCAATTTCAGGCTATACTGGAATCATCTGGAAATCTCAAATTAAACAGAGGACTCACAAACCCAAGCATTTTGGGGGTTTTACATTTCTGTAAGTAAAGCCAGCATTTTGCCAGAACTGAGAGTTGAACTTTGCATTGTTGGTGTTTAGTAACCAGCTTGTTGGTGCATTATTTTCACCAAATAGGTCACACATGTTTGATTACAATGATGGCATATTGTTATTATACCTCCATTCAGATGGTTCTCTGTTGGTAATGCTTGCAAGCGACCAGGGTCCAGGCAGAGTAAGGGTGCACCAGAAGAGAAATTTAAAATCTATTATTTGCACCAACCTCTTTTCACATCTAGTTTTTAAAAATGGTTGAAGGTAATATTTAAAGCTCATAGGAAACGTTTCAAAAAGATTTAATAAGACAAAGTCTTTAAATTTTAAATGGAAATGAGATTTTTTTTATTTATTTAAGTGTCAGCTTATAGAACAATCTGGATAAAGAAGCTAAAAAAGTTAAATCAACCGACACAAAGACTCTTATTATGATCAGAAAATATAATGAGGTTATTTTATTTGGCGTTGATCTGTGGTACTTTGTAGATAATAAATTAAGAGTAAAAATTCTGTTAGAATCAGCGGCATGTTGGCCTGCAGTTATTTTTGGTTAAATTCTATTGTTTAAAATTACTTTGACTTATTATTGCTTTATTTTTTGTGAGAGGGGCGGATAATATATAGTTCTTCTTATTTCTGCTTTTTTCATTGTTTGAAACGTATGTTGTATTGATCGTTTTGTTATAATTAAGAATGAAATAAATACTTTGAATAAAAAATTAATAATCAAATTGAAGGCAGAATAGTGGCAGCAGATGGCAGATATTGCAGTGTAAGAAGGGAAGACACGCCAGAGGCAAGACGCTCCAACCCTCAGTAAATTGTTTTGGAGAAAAGTGTCTGCTAAATGAAAATTTGTTTTAATGTATAAAATAAATATGTACAGATACATCTGAGATTGGTAGCCGTTTATTTAGTGTTAAATAATATTTTTTAATAGTTCCTGGATGTTCCAGCTGGGTGGTTAGAGCTGCAGCAGTGATTGGAGAGGGTGAGGCTAGAGGCTCCACAGCACTGCAGCGGTTGTGTCCTCAGAGGAAGTCCTGTAAGTACAGAGTGACACGATCAACGCTGTTAACCATGTGAAAAGGAGTTGCGGGAAAAGGAGACTGTCTTGACGGAAATTGAGACAACAATTACATAAGGATTGTGTAAAAATAAACAAATAAATCCACCTCTTGTGCGTTTCATAAGCCAATTCTAGATGCTGCAGTCTGTCCAACTCTGCTGGATCTCAGAATGAATGACCGTTTACTTTTCGCATTTTATTTAACTGACTGGTAAATTTTGTCAGCAGACTGTCCACCTCATCATTTCCTTGATTTTATTTCGTACTGTTGGTGTCGCAGCTTCCAGAGTTTTTTTTAGATTCTGTGCAGACGCCTGAGTCAGAGTTTTCCTACCTCCATGCAGGAGGTAGGAACATTCTCCTGTCAAGTTTGGTTTTTATGAATTTTAAAAGTTGACTATATTTGGCGTACGGCTGTTTTTTGTACCTACGCCAGCTTTATAAATTAGGCCCAAGGTCTGTACAGCTTAAACAGGCCTGTGCTTTATTTATTGACCATAGTTTCTTACCAACCACTCGGACAAATTAGGGGGGGGCGAATGAATGGTGACTCAGCTGTTATGTAAAATCTTTGACTTTTGCAATAAGAAAGTTTTTATTTATTTTAGAAACAATAAAATTGCTGCAAAATGCTTTTAATTGGCTTTGCTATGTTTTTATAACAAGATGTTAGTAGGATGACAGAACACTCTTTTGGGAGTCCCGTTACACATTCTTTGACACGGCCATAAATAAGACAGTTAGCCTGATCCAGAGCAGACTTGTTTGCCAACACAAGTTACCATGGTAACTAAGCAGGGATTCATTTAAGCCACAATGAAAAAACATAACTCTCATTTAAATGAAACAGACTTATAGAAATGAGCAAGACTTTCACTTAATCCTGCTTTAACGGAATAATCACTGGGTCTGTGTTTTGATGCAAAACTGACGTCCTCATCCAGGACACACTCATAGAAGAGAGTTTCCTGTTAAATAAAAGTTAATCATGCCGAGTTGTGGTGGGACCCTGACAGGCAGGGAGCAGAGAACATGATCAGAATAAAGGTGCACGCAATAAAGTGAAGATGACGCTCTGTTATCCAGCTAAGTCCTAGCTTTGTGGGTTTTGACATGCTGGAAGAATATTATCTAGAGACTATAGGTTTACTATAATTTCCATGCTTTTAAAGGACTTTTGAGCAGTAATGATGGGGGATACAGATTGAGTGAGAGAGAAGTGGGGATGGCATTTAGCAAAGGGACTTAAATCAAGTCTTCAGACCTCTTCTAAAATTTGTTCCTCTTATTAAATATTTTCCCACCATTTTCTCCGTACTCGGTCCATTCTCATTAGTATCGCTTTCTCTCTTTTCACATTTACTGACCTTAAATTAATTTTTCCTTCCTTCCTACCTGTCCCGTCCCCCCTCATCTTGTTCCTTTTTATTTCACTGGAAAGAATTTCTATCAAAAGCCTGCGATACTGAAACGACCTGCCACATAGTTGCATAAATCAAACTCTTCCCTCATCTCAAAAAGAGAAAAAGAACCTCCTTCAAAGTGGAAGAACAGCTTTAAGTCCTGTAGTGACTGCAGAGGTCAATAATGATTGGCCATCAATTTTACACACAGTTGAATGGAGTGCCGCTACAAGTCGTAAAACACTCTCCATCTGCTACATACATCAGTCATCTTTATAACGGCTGGCACTGCTGCTCACTTCCTACAGTTTTCCTCTTCCAGACCATGGTTTTAGCTGCTTCTGGATGTTTGGAGACATGAATAAAACAAATACAAACGAAAGACCTAATTTTATATTCAATATTTAAACAGTTATTAGCATAATTACTGTTTCTTCCTTTAACATATGTAAACGTGTTTTTTTGATTGACTCTAAGATTGCACATAAAGTCTGAGCTGTACGGCTTAGAAGGATGTGATTGCTGCCCTCCTTTTAGCTTCCCATCAGGGATAACCTTCCTTTTTTGAAAACCCATCAAAAAAAGCAAAAAAAAAGTCATTCACACTTAAATTTCATGGACACCTTTAGCTCTGATTACGTTAGCATTTGCTGTGGCATTGTTTCAATACGCTTCTGCAACGTGTCAACACTTATTTCCTCCGGAGTTGCATTCGTTTTTGTGGCAAAATCTTGTAGTAATGATGGGAGAGTCAGACTGCTCTCTGAACCACTCCTTTACAGTTAGAGCCTGATGAATCTTGACTTTGTCATCTTGGAATACAGCTGTGCCATCTGGGAAGCTGCTCAGCCGACCTCATTCTGTGGGCACATAATGATCGCCAATCACCATCTTTTAAGATCTTTTTCCAACTATACTGCTTAAAAAAATAAAGGGAACACTTAAGCAACACAATGTAACTCCAAGTCCATCACACTTCTGTGAAATCAAACTGTCCACTTAGGAAGCAACACTGATGGACAATAAATTCCACCTGCTGTTGTGTAAATGGAATAGACAACAGGTGGAAATTATAGGCAATTAGCAAGACACCCCAAT
>JBAMHW010000025.1:22283727-22298426 GCA_037177495.1 Rhadinocentrus ornatus
GGCATGAAGCCCCCGACAACATAGCCGCTAGGATCGTCGGGACGCACAAACTCCTCCACCACGTTAAGGTGGCGGTTCAGGGAGGAGGGATACTAGAGGCTTTAAAAAATTTAGATAAGTAAAGTAATGGGTTTTAGTAAATTCTAATGGTTGCCCATGTTGATACAACTTGACATGTTTAGTTTCAGCATTTGTAAAAACTAAAATGGTTTAAGGCAACGGGTTTCCATGAACATTTCTTGTAAACTCAATTAATCCGGGATTAGAGTGAACAGTAAAACTCAATCCTATGTTGGCTCTTGTCTTTTTTCTCTCTTTCTTTTACTCTCCTCCTTCAATAATGTCTTCTTGTCTAGATACCAATGGAAACACAGTTTTTAATGATATATTAAATTTTCTGTCATTGATCTTTCATTCTTTTTTTAATGCTTCACCTTTAATGTGATGATGTTTGCTACATTTATCACAAATAAAGACAAAAAAAACAGGTACATACAGAAGAAACAGAAAAGGTTATAAGCTCCATAGTGAGTCTTGCTGGAGGACGCGTGGGTAAAGAAACTGGCATCCTCAAATTTTCTGTGATGGATTTAGCTGTGCTGGACATCAGTCTAATTTTTGTTGAGCAGGCTGGTCTGTGACTCTTATTCGTCTCCAACTAAATACAGTTTTCAGTCTGAAGCCTTTGATTACAGACGCTTGTTTCCCCTCATCAAATCCAATCTTGCAGTCGAAATGAGTCAGGGTTGAGTCGATGGGCATGGAGGCAAAGATCCTATTAAACTGAGTGAAACAAATCAACAGAACCGGTTCACAGTGCTGAGGATGAAAGTCCTGATACTGAAACAATGCTTCAATAAGGGTATTAGTTTCACTTAAGCTCCCTCGAACCTTTTCTCTTAACCAGATACTGATTTTTGCCCGACCAATAAGAAAATTAATCAAGTAGATGCACTTTTGCTGTGTTTCAAGTATCTGGGACTAAATATGAAAAACCTATTACACCTTATTAACTGTGTCAGTGAATCAAACAGAGGAACCGCTCTGGAACAGCCGAGCCAAGTGCTATAAGCTTTCCTCAGTCTTCCATGCTCCTTGTTCTTGGATCTAGCTGTGCTACATGTTTGTTTGTGGTCAAGGCCTCATGCACTACGCTTCAGTTTAGATCCACTCTTGGTTTTACAACAATGGATTTAAACAAAGACCTCCAGCTGCCTCTGAATCTGATGCAAAGACTCCCAACCACCTCCAAACCCCTACACTATCTAGTGATGCTCTGTTGAGATCCTTTGTACAAACCTTTATATAACTCTTAGCATCTGTGGGTTTTTCTTGGCTGATGATTCATCAGACCTCTTGTGACGGTACTGATTTCTTTCTGCTTAAAAAACTTGGGTCTGCTCTCCAGTCAGCACCAGTTTGTCTGCTTTCATATGGAATTTTTTATTCCAGTCTGGTTTTTTTGTGGACCTATCTCAGTCTAGAAACTGGATATAGCAAGCCAGAGCATGTTTGCTTCAGAGTGGAGCTCATATCTGTCAGCAGTTAGCTTTGAGACAAAAATCTGACTTTCATCTACCCTGCACAACCCCCTCCCCCAGTAGAAACTTGCTCACTCAGTAACCTGGAGACTCATCTGTCGGCTTCCTCTCTGCAGCCTCGTTCCAATCCCCAGCTAGATCGACCCCTCAGCTTGTTAGTCAAGGCCAGATGATTGTCATTTTGTAAATAAGCCTAAATAATTGATTTTGAACAAATTCTGAAATGCATTTCAGAACTTACACCACAGAAATTAGTCACCAACAATAACCTTGGATAAGAACAAAATTTAAACTGTATTTTTATGAATTTTGTTACCAGCAGCCTGTCACAAAAACACATTATTACCTCAGAATTATTTATAACACCTGAAAACACCAAAGATAACAAACAGACAGAAAAATGGTATTTTTACAGCAACAAGGTGATTCCCAAAGAGCTGTTAGTCATCCTTGAAACATTGAGAAAACTTGCCAAGTGGAGGACAATAAAAGAAGATCCTGCTTTAAAAACTATCTACAGGAGATAAACGGTATCTGAAAGGGATGTCCATAAGAAATAAGAACAAATTCAGCAAAGACTTGAGAGATCCATATGGATCAGGGATGTGCACAACTAACATGTCCACTGCTAGTTTTAGCAGCTGACTATTTTTAATTAGAAGAGAGCTATGTTTCATTGCACACAGATGTTGAACTGTTTACAGCACTGTGTTAAAAGAAAAGCCTGGCCCCTTTAAGAGTGAGCTTTAAAGAGAGAGAGAGAGGGAGGAATGCACAGTACGCCAGCGGGACTGATGCATAGTGCAACTCTGAGTTAAGGCCATTTGATGCTCCTTTGCATCTTTTACATGAGTAATTTGGTCCATTTTCGGGGCTCTTGCGGAAGCAAATGAAGCAGTACCACTGGAAACCACTGGGGCAGTGTTCAGTAGCACCCACGAAAGAAACAAAGAAGAAGAAGAAGCCGGAAATGTATGTAATGGCTGCACAGAGCCCTACGTCTTCTTTTTGTCTCTGTCTGAGAATAATTATCATGAGCCTCTCCATGTTTGCTGTTCTCTGACACTGATGTCAGAACTCAGAGGTGAACTCTGAACTCTGCACTGCCATCTGTTGGATGTATTGGCTAACAACCATGCCAACTTAAGGGACACATTAAAACATGAGGGCAATGATGTTTGACGTATCTCTTTTACATAAAGGGAGCGTTAATGGAACTTTGGAGGAAACTTTGGAGCAGAAGAAGTTAGCTGTGAGAAACTGCCTATATATGTGAATGTCCATTTTTGCCACGAGCTCTTCTGGTTACAGTCTCCTGTCTGCTTTACTAGGGAGCTGCAGCTTCAGCCCAGGAGGAATCGTCTCTGCCTCCTGACCTGGGTTTGGATGAGGTAGCAGGAAAGTTTCAGGAAGCAGCAGACCAGAGCAGTTTGGTTATTAAATCGTCACAATAATGTCACACTTTAGAAGCAAGAATCCCGGACAGAAAGAGGACAGAAAATAAATAGTTTTGTTGTATCAGAACGCTCCTGTGAGTGCAGTGTTTAGTTCACCTAGCATAGCAGCTGCCCCGCAGAGAGAGGCTACATCCTCGTGATGCAGCCAGACCAGGATCAATCCTGGTGTTTCCCCGACCCATTTTCTCATCTTCCTACTGTAAAAGGACACCAGAGCCCACAGAACATTACAAAACAGAAAAAAAAAAATACATAAAGTAAAATATATAAAGGGATAAAGTGTTTTTCATTTCATTACTGACGTCACAACTAAACGGTTTTAATTGGTTTGAATAGTCAACATAAAACATCACTTAAAATCAAATCAAAATAAAATTAAATGCAAACCATGTTTTTTAACAGGTCTGATGGCGGGATAAATACTCCCTAGAACCTAGACCTCAATATTCTTGAAGCAGTGTGGGATCATCTGGACAGAGAACAGAACAAAAGCAGAATCATCCAAAAAAGAGCTTTAAAAAGTAGATATATTACTGACGGCTACTTAGAAATTACAATATAACTTGTCTAAGAAGGTGCTTGTATTAAATATTAACTTACAAGCTTGTTGGAATTGTACAAACTCTGTTTTTGCTTTAAATACTCTATTTAGATTTACTTTTATCTTTAAATAAATCTCTTCACTTGATCCAGACTTCCTAAAAATATGTGAAGAGATGAGAGACAGCTCAAGACATTTGCATAGTCGCTCACATACAATATATCAGATTTATAAAAAAGGGTTTACTAGAATCCAGTTCCAGTCTTTACATTTGCAGAAACAGTGTTTGCAAGGTTCTTTATCCCTTCTAATATATATATCACAGAGACACTTACTGAAGGTTTTATTTTATCTGTCTTCTTGTAAATAAATACAGAAGCAAACTTTTTCATATTTACATTAATCCAATTGTTGAACCACAGCAGTCGCAGCCTGTTCAAACTGGGACAGATGAAGCCTTACAGCGTTATACTACGGCAGAGATCCTCCAGCGTGACACCTCCCATGAACAGATGGTCAGTGGTTCTTGAGCCACTGCAGGGCTGTAAAAGCAGCATCATTTTATTTTTCATGCATTCAGAATGGCAAATAAAACTAATAAGAAAAAGGACTGGCATCTCAGCATAAGGTGCTATATGATAATTCTGTAATCATGAATCGGAATTAAACTGATTAAAGTTCAAAGTCAGGATTTATTCTTTCATAATGTAATTATTTAACACCACGTGAATATCACTGCAAAGCTGGATCCAGATGCAAATAAGTTTAGATCAAAGAGTTGTGTAGTCATTGTGGTCAGGTGCATGATGGCTGTTTAACAGAACAACAAAAAAAAAGACAAATGTGATGGTTTTTAAAGCTAAAAATTTAAATTCAGTAAATTTGATATGTTCTTAGATGTCCCTGACCATGTTGTTTCTGGTTCTCTTCTAAAAGCTTTCTGTTAGGATACTCTGCCAATTGTTTTATGAAAATGTTTTAATGTTTGTTTGTTTTTCCAGCCTACAACCATCTGTCTTCTAAATCATTATACCACAGGTTGGTTTTACTTTTACTTCTTACCTCTTAATGTTTACCTTTAAGATGTTTTTAATGTATTTTTTGTCACATTTGTATTTGTACTTTTATTGCACCTAGGTAATGCGGTATTTTTGAGGTGCGTGTCACTTGTGTTGGTGAGCCAAAGACAATTTACCAGTTTGGTGGAGAATAAAGATTTATTAAATTTTATTCTAACAACCGGTTTAAACTTTGAGTTCTGTCAGTTGTTGATATTAGTTTTCTCTTTCTTGGTTTGCAGCCTTTCAGTGAAAGGTGTAAAAGTTGTTGCAGACGTTGACACTGATGTTTGTTCTTTAGGTGTTTCTTCCTGTCGGGACCAATTTTCTTCTCAGCTGGAGGTGAAAGCCGGGGTCTTCTCCCAGATGTTGGCTCCACATCCCAATGATTTAAAGGTGCAGTGTGTAACAGAATCAAAGGTCAATGACCAATAAAAACTATCTCATCACTTTAGTAAAAGAAATGTTATGTTTTTATCCTCTTAGAATGAGACACGTATATCTACTTGCCATGGGTCCACATACCTGGCAGCTGCCATATTTATGTCACCACTTTTACTACAGTGTCTCTGAATAGACAAACAACTCTTTGTGTGATGTGAGAAGCCTCTTTTAAAGGCAAAATAAGCAGCATTGACACCTAGTGTTTCAAATCAGAACCACAGTTGAAAGGGAAAAGCATGGAGAGCGCTTTTTCCCCCTCCCCCTCCTTGGAGAGTTTTGCGCAGGTTGCCGGTTTGTGAGAGGACGGCTCTTTTATATACAGTCTATAAAGGACGGAGAACATTTCACCAGCAAACACCATGATATCTAGTGAAAATGATTCACACAAAGTAAGTTGCTATGCTTTGTAATGCTAGCGCTAATTTCACACGCTAATATCCGTTAGCATTAAATAGAGTGTAAACAAAAGCTACATTAATCAACAAATACCACGCAGCAGCTGTTTACCCTTAGTCTCACTTAATAAATTAATTTGATAGTAATTTCATACATTTATAAGGACAAACACACTATTCACTTGGCCAAAACATCACTACTGTAGGTTCTTTTGCCAACATAATATACCAAACGCTGCGCTGTTGTTTGGCGACCTTGGGGATTCGCATATGATTAGTTAAGGAACCAGGAAGTAGTTAAGAACTACACAGCGCACCGAAGTTATTCCGTCACATAACTTTTATTTTGTAAGGAGAAAAGCTTGACAAAGACATTGTTAATGTAGAGAGACAGATTGTTTATAGGGAAGCTTCCTTTTATCCCTCGCAACAAATTAGAACATTTTATATTATTTTTACTGAAAAATTCCTAATTATTTAGCCTTTAAAACTGCAGAACCAGCTTTGTTTGATAGGTGCTAGAGCACCGTTTTGGATAGATAACTCCTTACCAGTAGTACAGTCATCGCTGCACCTGAGGCCAATGAATCTGCTCAGAGTTGAAAACATGTTCATGTCTTGAAGAATTTTGGCTACTGGTGGCCACCGTCTATTCACAACTGTACTTCTACTTATTGCCCTTTTAAGCTAATGCACTTTTTATTTTATTTTATTTTTAAACTGGTCCAATTTTCTTTACGGTCCTTAGACTTTCTCATTGTTCTGTGTATTGCTCTCCTCAATTCATGCTTTAAATCACATTCATTCATGGAGGTTACCAGCTTAGCTACATTTGGGAAGCAAACTTTTTAAACTTCTAGCACCACTTAATCAACATATAAAGAATTCTGCCCATAATAAACTGTAAGAAAACCAGTTCACTGGTTGCGTGTTGATAAAGATTTTATGTTAGCATCCCGTGCTAACATAAAATCAGAGGCAGCAGCAGCAGTCATTTTAAAGCTTTTATGTTCCAGTATTATCACAGCAAGCCATGCCACTCCAGCTTACAGGTGGCTTTCAGGGAGCCAGGTTGCTGTGCAGCTGGATGACCTCATGTCTGATTCATTCCTCTGCAGAGTGCAGGGTTAGGTCATTCCAGCAGGCTTTACATGCTGTGAAGTAGCAGCTTCTGCCAGGCGGCTTCGCAGCATCGCTGCTCCTGTGTGAATCAACACACTTAAGATTTCTCTTCATCACACAATAGAAATGTTCTCACATCATCCTGAGGCTGCAGGCGAGACAGCGGTCATCTCCCTCTCAGCATAACACACCGTGAATGAGTGTATTCACAGGCAATCTGATTCCATTTGAAAACATAACAGCATCAGAAGGAGGTCAGTAACAGTGAAACTGCTGGGAGGAGGCTGAACCCAGACACTTTAAGTGACATTTATGCCCTAATTTACTGGTTCTATCTAGTTTACTTTGTTTCTAAAACACAGAGGACTCTTTGGCTCATTTTTTTGTGCTTGAATTTCAACTCATTCTCCAATTTTACATTTAAACTCTTTACACAGCAGTTTTACCCAGTAGTTGCATTTTAATTTCCAATTTAAGGGATAACTGAGTGTGGTTTTCTTGTAAAAAGCCGTGAACAAAACAAAAAAAAAGCATCTGTATGTCCTCCCTTTTCCACCCAGATATGACAAACCACAATGGCAATTTAGCCAATGTAAAACGCTGGAAGGGCCACTTTTGAATCAGGGTTTGGTTTGTTGGTTCCAGGTAATTGCAGAAATAAAACACAGTGATTTTTCTATTTTGGTTTATTTGTTGATTTAACAGACTCTCTGAAGAACGAGAACAGATTTACCTTTGTAATAAGTCTGTCTGAGATGACTGGATCTCTAAGAAAATCAGGTAAAATGCAAAGTTTTTATGAAAATAAATGCTTTTGTTCTGTGAATTTTTTATTTGGTGCCGTCAGACAGACGTCGTAGCCTGACACTGTGAAGAACAAACTGTTATTACCAGTCATATTCACACCATGTCACTCAGTCTGGTAGCTGTTGCTGGTAGCTGGTTGGGACAAGGAGTCAGACACTGAGCCATTAGAAGTTAAAATTTTGAACTTTGCCTGACTTGATCAATTTTTTTACAGTGTCTGAGAAGCGTAAAATACATTAATGTTAAAAAAAAACATGTTAACAAACTAGAAGAAACATTTTATTTAGAAAACAAATTTAAATTTTAGAAGACAAATGTACAAAATTTTAAGTGCTGAGACAAGCCTGCAAGTGTCAAAACATGATTTATAATCCCAAAACAAAGGAGCAAAAGATGGCTGTCCTAAATACCCGAAGTCATGCGCCGATGACCTCATCTTGTAGTACAAAAAAATTATTTGTAGTTCAGCTACACAGGAAGTTAGCAGCAGTTGTTTGAGGGCAGAATCTGAGACCGTCCACACGAAGAACAAAAAGGTATAAACTGGCTGAAGTTGGCTCTGAAAAAAGGCAAACGTTCAGTTCTCAAAACCTTCATGAAACACGTTCCGTGTATTTCTTGTCTTGTTGTTAATGTACCTTTGCAACACAGATCCCAAATCACCGCAGAACTCTACCAGAAACTATTTGGGGAAACTGCATCTGATGATCAGAAATGATCTCAGCGATCAGATCAGCTGATCGCGTGATGACGCTTACAGTGGAGCCTGAGTTGGAAATATTATTTGATAACATCAGATCAGCGATGCTTAGTTCTCGCTTGTCTGTTACAGGTGTCTTTTATACATTTTGAAACAAATCAAGCTAAACGTCTGTTTTTCTAAAAGATTACTAATTGAGTGATTAACATCTGTGGTAGGGATGCATGGGTTGATCCATAACCAACAGGTCCAGAGTGTTAACTTGTAGGTCAGAAGGACTTAGTTTAACTTTATTTAAAATGTCACAGGTTCAGCAGAGTCTGTTGTGAAATTGAAAGGGCTGAATTCTGACTAGGTTATAAATAATTTACTGAAACCATGGAATCAGTTAAGCTGTGTTTCTTCGCCTTTCACCTTCTCCTCTCCTGTTAAATCTGTATGCCAAACACATTTGGTACAAATCAAACAGAAAAACTGCAGGTCTCTGTCCTGACTGCTAACGGAGGTCTGTTACAGAATGATAAACAGACAGAAGTTGTCAGCACAGGAATTAAAATAAAAACTGGATTTGTGGAACTGGACACATCATAATTATAGTGAAGGTGACCTGAAACAAGCTGTGGAATCACGTTGAGTTCAGGTTTGGTGCTGCAGATTGGCCATTGTGACCAATCCAGTTGCTAGCGCATCGCTGATCTGAAGCTAATTCTGTACATTTTTTTAACTGTCCAAGGAACTGAAGCTGTTTCAGTTTTGATATTGAAACTGTTATGGTCTTCAAAATACTGCATTTGTCATAAATACTTAAGTTTACATAATATTCTATGACCCTACTTACCAACTCTATTTACAGTTCTGGCAAGCAGAAGCACTTAAAAAGAGACACTGAAATGTTTTAACAGCATTCTTATATTTTTTCTATGGTCTTTCGTTCAGTATTGTCTAACATTATTTGCTTACATCTTAGTGATTTGAAGCTTATAAAACTTACATGTGTTCTAAAAAATAAGATTGAAGGCAAATTTATTAAAAAAGCAAATTTAGTACAACCACATAAACATCTACACTCATGGTTGCTGCAGCCATAACTGTTCTCACCATCTGACATAAACTCAACTTCATTTCTCTTGTTTTTTGTTGGTCTGTTTTTAATTAATGTGTCTTCATCAAACTTCTAAAAACAGACCAGATATGTGTCGTCTGTAAGCTTAACAAATACAATAAAGAATGGTGCAATTTGTGAAGTACTTTAAAATTTTGTGGAACCAGATGATTTGCTATGGCATCAGTATGTGGGCATTGTGCAATTTTACATATGTACTTTACTAAATTATGTGATGCACTTTGCACTTTAATATCTTAACTCCCTTCACCCTGTTCCTATTTTTAGGCCTCTGCTGTACACTAATAAAATATCTCTGCAACCACAAAGTCTATTTGAATACTTCTGGAGTAATAGTAAAGGGAACAAAAAATCTCCAAATTGATCATTTTGGCACAGTTTTTTCAGTCTTAGATAAAGAATACTTCTTTAACATTTAATCTCATTTTAATCTCCTTCTGCTACTGGTGCATTATAATAGATTGTTTTATGAAGAAGACTTGCCAAAGGACTAAAAGACTAAAAGATGGGAATTAGCTACACGTAAAATGTTGCATACTTACTCTTATATGTAGATTATTATATATAAATAAAAGCTTAAACCCAACAATGGGGTAACATCAGACCAAATCACAATAAATAGATAGTTAAAATAAAAAAAATAATTTATTGATCCAGAAGGAAATATTGGGAGTCAGCGGCATAAAAAACTAAAGAGAAATCAACAAGTAAAAATAGGAATAAGAATAAAAACAATAGTAAAGCAAAGGTATGTATTCATGGGAAAAAAAAAGAGCACGGTGATGAGGTGATTGTTTAAATTCCTGAAGCCTGATTGAAGAAGTGAACTGTTTCACGTAATCAGGGCATCCACTTGAAAAGCTCAATCACATTGTTTTACTTGGACAGCCGGCTGGTTGCAGTTCTCCTACAGGGGTGTGGGTGTCAACATCTGTTAAACAAGATGGTGCCGACACATTTAAATCTTTAAAAGTAAGCAATAAAATCTTCAAATGGACAGGAAGGGATGCCAAGACGAGTTATGTCTCCACGCTTTTTTCTGGCGAGTAAAAAAGACCTGTTTAAAAACGATGTGGAAAAGACACGAACCAGCAGATACAGTGCATTTCAGCTGAGATGTGATAAAACACTTTTTTTCCAGGTCTTTGAGGGGAAGATAAGGCTGCACTTTGTAAATCTCTCTTAGTTGATGAAAGCTAGATTAGACTGCGGCACTAATGCTTATCGGTTTGACGGGGTATGAGTCAAACATAACACCCAGGCAGACAGATACTTTAAACCAAATGACTTTAGTCTAGGTAAGAAAGTTGAACTTCATCCAAGTTTAAGTTACCATTGGTTAGTAAAGGCTGTGGTGGGTTTCTGTTGGGCAGATAGAGCTGGATATCATTAGCAAAAGCAAGATTTGGAAATATTATTTTCCCCAAAAGTAGATTTTAATGCAGTATGGTGATGTGAAGAACGATGTGAAGAAATAATCAAATGTAGCCACTCATTTTGAACTAGACATTTTTGGCACCTTAAACTTATTAAATTCAGCCTATTTTTCTTAACACACCAAATTATTCCACATAGAAAAACATGAATAATAAATTATTTGCATTGTTAGATGAAATGCTTATACAGTTGAAAATATGGTCCCACCGGCTTTTAATGCAGAATTCTGTAAATAATTTTACCAGGTGCTTGTGTTGTTAATCTTCTTTATGTAAAGAATAGGATGCAAAGAAATAAATACTTTTAGACAAAAATAGGGGTAAAATATATATATATTTATAATAATGGATAATTCACAACAAAATTCACATTTAATGGTTGATAAACAAATAACAGTTACATCGCCTGTCATTGTCAGATTTAACAGCCACAATTATAGTAATCTGTTGTTATTCCCATACATTATCCTTGGAAACTGAAAGGAACCGAAAAGCTTGACACATGCTGAAGAAGAAGAAGTATCTGGAGTGCCAGCAGCTGTGCTGTGCTCTGCTGCAATGAAAGCTTGATGAAAACAGAGCTGCACTTGACTACCAATCTACCACCCTTGGGAAGGTGTGTAGATTTTGAATGAGCTTGATATCCAGTGAATGAGAAATAAATGCCTCTCTTAAGTACCTGTCAGCAATGTGAGCGGAGCAGCAGCTGCATTAAGCTTCACTCAAAGCTTTTTAAAGACTGAATTCTCGAGATGCCGAGGTTATTCAATGAGCTCAGGAAAAGTAAAGATAAATATGCGATGCATAATGTGTTCTCTGTCATTTAGTTGAAACTGAAAAGAGCAATTGAAAATACTGGATGACCTTTACCCACAAATAAAGCCAGTGTAGGATATGATTTATTCATTTTACTCAAAATACATTGAGACATGTTATAATGACTGAAAATTGTAAGCAAATATCAACAGATTTTTTTTATTTATTTTAAGATATTATTAATATCAGTTGTCTATTAGGCAAAACGTGTGAAACATTAAAGGTGCATGTACAAAAGGTCAGTGACATAATAAATTTTATACATTATTAAAAACTGTTTCTCTTGATATCTAACCACCTAAATAACTTGTGCCTTTTTCCTTATTAAACTAGCCATTTTTGTTCTGCTAGCTGCTAGTATGACAGCTTGCTATATTTGTGCCACCATTTTAAATACTCTGAATGGACAAACAACCCTCTGAGCTTTAAAACTGAAGAACAAGCTTTGTTAGATAGGTGTTAGAGCATCATTTGGTATAAGTAATGCCTTTAAAGGCCCATAGAAAAAGACACATATTCCCAATGTTGAAGTAGTTTCCTGTAGTGCAGTCATCACTGCAGTTGAGGCCACTGGATCCAGTTGCAGTTGAAAACGTGTTTTTGGATTTTGGCCACTGATGGCCACCATCCATTCACAGCTGTCCTTGGCATTTAAGGTTATTTCTGTGCCCATATTTACCACCAGATGTCAGTAATTCTTACACACTGCACCTTTTTAATGGAAAATATTTCAAAGGAAGGACTACCATAGACAAAGTATTTTACTTTTGTACAGACAATTAGAAATGGTTAAAACAACATAAAAATTGGTTGAATTTCAAACAGTTTACCTTCTATAAACAACTGTGCTTGGCATATGAAATTATTTTATTGTCAGTAATTCTTACAAACTGCACCTTTTAAGGAAATAAATTTGCCATAAATACAGCATAACAATGATTACTAATATCGAACTAGTATGTAGTCACATAAAAAAAAAAATTATCATGTTTTTATTATTTTAAATAAAGGCAGAATTCTGCAACTGTAAATTTCTGCAACTGGGACCTTTGGGTGACAAAAATTTTATTTATAATTTTATTAAATCTTATTTAAGGTAAACTTATCGGATACAATACAATGAAAAATAATTAATCCAAGTCATATTCAATTCCTCCAGACTTCTTTGGGTTTGTTTGAGCATTTGAGAGAAGGAGTTTAATAGGGGTAATAAATCCAACCACTTAAACTTAGATGATAATATATTTTTGTGTCTAAAGGTAATTACTTTTCTAAATAGCCTAAATGGTTCATGGAGCTCCACAGGGTTCTATTCGGGGGCATGTTTTATTTAACACTTACATGCTTGCAGAGGTCATGCAGAGCACAAAACTATGCAGATGACACACAAATCTATATATAACAATTTTGTTAAGGTGTTATAGTCTGATTATCTGATCATCAACAGTTTTGTGCAAATCGACAGAGACAAAGAAAAGGTTCTGAAATAAATGTGCATTATGTGAAAACCACAAACCAAGCCAGATATTTAAGTTTCATCATGAACTCCTGAATCTTCACAGCCATTTTAAGTCATCTACTAAGTCAGCCGATTTCCTCTTTAAGAATATTGCAAGGATTAATGGACTAATAATTGATTCAATCTTGCTACTCAAGTTCTTACTAAGACCAGAAAGTGCATTACATCTATCCACCTCTGTAGTAACTTTCTCTCTGTTAACTCACTGGTTTAAAAATACTACTGATGGGTTATAAAGCTTTAAATATTTTAGGTCCAAAATACACTTTAATACACTGCTGGTAGTTTATGATCTCTCAGAGGCATCTCAGGTCATCTGGTATAGGTTTGTTTTCTGTCCTGAGAGTTAGAAACAAACACGGAGAAGCTAGTTTCAGCTTTTATGCTCCATATTTGGGGCAAACTCCCAGAGAACTCCAGGTCCTCTGCAACTTTTTTATCTTCTAGATATAATATTATGTTCACTACTGCATTTGGTTGTTTGAATTAAGCTGAAGGAAGATTACTTAACTTTACTACTTACCTTTGACTTTGTGTTATTCTTAATTTTTCTTTCTAGACTTTTTTTTTCACTTTGTTTCATCACATTGTGTGTACTAAATAAACAATCTTCGGCCTCCCTATGTCTTATTCTGCTAATATAAGGACATTTGCCTTGCTTTGCTTTCAACTCAATCAAAGCTGCCGGTCTACTTTTTGCTTTTTAACTAGAGCGGAAATTAAACAACAGTGTCATACAGTTAACTGATTGATTGAGGCACTTTTATGTCAGTGACCTTGGTGCTCTGTGAGATGAAACTGTTTGTTTGTCTAAATGCAGGTTTCAAAGAGAGCAGATTGAAAGAGGTTTTTTAACCAATATCACTTAATAGCAGCATGGTGACACTCAGAAGTTTTACCTTGCTATATAAGTTTAAACACACTTTTAATATTCATTTTTTAAGTGGTTAGGAGAGAAGATTCTGCATTTAGATTAGTGATTTCACACCTCAGTTTAGTTCAGAAACATTTTGTTATTCTGTTAAAGTAGAATAGATATAATCAAAAATAACTAATGAAAAGTGATCTTTGGAGAAGAAAAAATCTGAAATATAAAAAAACTTTCTCTACAGTTACCAACAGAATTCAAATCACTACCCATGACATTATAATAAATCTTGTGCACCGTGAGATAATTAACTGGGTGACTTTCAAAGTGGTTCATATTTTCCCATAAAATCAGTTTTAAGGCTCAGATGATTCACACGTCAACACAGGGTTGTTTGTCCTTTTAGAGAAATCGTAATAAAAATGCTGGCAGATGCATGGGAACACCCTGCAAGTAGATATAAACACCTCATTCCATGACAAGTTTTTTTAGTAAAGTGATCTAATAGCAACACAGTTTATATTTACAGTTTTTGCATGTTGCTTGACCACTTCAGACACCTGCTTAGACCAAAGTAACAAAACTTAAATGCACAGAAATATATTTCAGATGATATTAGCGCAACGGTGGTGAATCATGTGATAAATCATGCCCTGACAATGAGGGAAGCTGGGCAGAGGGTTCACCCACATCTAACCTGGTTCACAGTTGCCTCCATCAAAAGGACATTCAGACTTGCTCTTAGATACACCTCATGGTGCCCCTGGACACATCATCAGTGATATAACCTGGGATCCCCTCCTCCAGGCGACCCAGCCAGGGCTGATCAGGCCCCAGCTTGTGTCCAGGTAGCGCTACCCTACTTGCCACGC
>JBAMHW010000025.1:22298526-22322338 GCA_037177495.1 Rhadinocentrus ornatus
TTAACAGCCCTTCGCTGACTGGCTCCTGTGATGCCCAGCATTTTGTAGGCCCTGCAGAGGGATTGGCCCACAAATTCCCACTTCGATGGGTTAGCATCGTCTTGAAAACTCATGTGTCTTCAACTCTCCACTCCAGTCTGTAGCTACAGAATTTACAGTATTGTACAGTAAAGTACACAGTAGTGCTGTGACGTGCAGTATGGAGTTGATATCATGTGTAACCTTTCAGCACTTTCATTTTTGGTTGTTGAGAAAAGGGAAAAGAAAAAGTGTTGCATTGAGCTTCACAGAACGTTACCTGATGAACTGAATAGAAACAGTGAAAAGTAAAGACTTCAGTGTTGCTGCTAATCTAAAAGTGTATTCATATGATACAAGTGTCATTTTGTTATCAGAGTGACATTTTGACAAAGTATTGTTGGGTTTTGATGGCAGAGTTTTAATTCAACATAGATGTGAATGGTTTATTTCCCGGTGTTGTATCTTGTGATTGTGTGTAAGGTTTTGACACAAAAAGCCAAAGGTTTGCAAAAAGTGTTCGAGCAATAATAAAACTGTAATTGACTTTAGATTTTGTTACATTCCTCACCTTTAAGCAACAATTCACCTAAAATCAATAAATGCAGCTCATGTGCCTCCTCATCAGAAGCGACATTACTCTCAAAAGCAGCCATTTTAATATAGTCTGCAAATTGGAAATAATTTCTTCTTCTCCTTCTTTGTCAATATCTTGTGCAAATTTTTTGTGACTCCCATCTTCCTCCTCCTTCTCCTCCCTCTTATTAGTATTCATGATGATGTGGCTTATCTGTTGTAATGAAGTGCTATTGCACTCAGAAATATTGCAGTGACACTGCTGTCACATTCCTGGTTAATTTTGGATCATCATGATGAAAGATTGCTAAGGCTTCAATGGTGTGTGTGTGTGTGAAAGAGAGATGTATGTTGGTGTTTTGGGGGTTAGCTGTGAGGTTAAAGCAGAATGAAAAATGTAAGCTAAAACTTCAGCTCACGTAGTGGTTATCACACCATCAGGTTCCAATTCAATCAACAAATAAGCTAGAGGACATTGTAAGTGTGTGTGTTTTTGTGTATGTGAGAGTGTGTGAATGTAAATTTTTGTATGACTTCTGTATGGCTAATCTATTTAAAAGATTTTGCTCACACCATGTAGCAAAGAACACAACTCTTAGTGCTCATGGCTCCTCACACATCAGAAACATTGTTTTATCTGAAATGTGAACACAAAAGAGGACAAGCTTGAGGTTTAAAATTAGTAAAATAAAATAGCTGCTAATTGGGAGTTTGGATAAATATCTAAAACTATAAAGCCTAAATCCCAAAAATTTTGTTTTCTATTTAAACAGAGATATTCAGAAAATGAAGTCTGGAGTCCTTCAGTAGTCTATGTATCGCTTGTCGGGGGAATAACATCTGTAGCAGGCAGCATCTTATAGGGATAGGATTACTCATGAAGCATGCCATGACAGCAAAGTTATCCCACCCTCATGACATCCATCCCGAGGGACATCGCCAGGCGACCCGGCTCTCTGTGGATTACCATCCCCGGGGGGAGGCGACAGCGGCGGCGAAGGGAGCTGAAACAGAAGCGCGGTGGCAGGGCCGGAGTACTGGAGAGGCTACGGAGGCGGCTGAACAAACCACTGCTTCCTAGTGTTTTTTTAACTAACGCAAGATCCCTCACTAGTAAGATGAACGAGCTTAGACTACGGGCAGCAACAGACAACATAGTGAAGGACAGCTGTGTTCTCCTCTTCACTGAGACGTGGCTTCATTCATCCATCCCAAACACAGCTATTGAGCTAGCGGGCTGTACAGCACACCATCATGACAGCATGACAGACTCAGGTAAGAGCAGAGGAGGAGGGTTATGCGTGTATATCAACAACAGCTGGTGTTCGAACCCTAAGACTGTAGACAGTCACTGCTCTCCAAACCTGGAATTTGTAACTGTTAAATGCAGGCCCTTTTATCTTCCTCGAGAGTTTACTTCTGTCATGGTTACTGCTGTGTGTACATCACCAGACGCCAATGCTAGCTCTGCCCTCGGACACTTACATGACACAATTGGCAGACAACAGGGCATGTATCCTGCCGCTGTGCATGTCATAGCTAGGGACTTTAAGCATGCTGAATTAAAGACGATGCTTCCTAAACTCCACCAGCATGTTAAATGTGCCACTAGGGGGAAAATCGTACTTGACAAAGCTTTTTCAAACATCAAGGGGGGTTTTAGGGTAAAGCCACTACCATACCAGGGTCAATCAGACCACTTGTTCCTGCAGCTTATACCAGCATACATCCCCCTCAGGAAATCTGCTCCTATCACATCCAGAACCCTGAAAATGTGGCCCGAGGGTGCCTCTCAGCAACTGCAGGACTGCTTCATGCTTACATGAACATCAGGATCTGGAGCGGTTCACAGAAGCTGTCCTGGATTACATCAAATTCTGCACAGATATTGTCACTGTGGACAAATGTATCCGGGTCTATCCGAATAGGAATAAGTGCAGAGTCTGCTATGGAAGAGGAATTCCACCTTTAGGTCTGGAGACGAGGCGCTATACGGGGCTGCTAGAGCCAAGTTAAAGAGGGGAATGAGAGGGGCAAAAGCAGACTATAAAAAGAGGATAGAGGACTGCTTTCAGAGCAAGACTCCAGGCAGGTGTGGCAGGGGAAACAGCACCTCACTAATTATTGATCCAGCAACCACTCTGCGGTCGACACCACACTTGCAGAGGAGTTAAACCACTTCTTTGCCCGTTTTGAGGAGAAGTCACCAGAGGAAAACCTGCTTCCTCCACCTGTCCATTGTGGTAAGGTAAGGGGCATGCTGAGGGCTGTTAAACAGAGGAAGGCTGCAGGATCCGACTGTGTTGGAGGACTGCGCGTATCAGCTGGCAGGGGTCTTCACTAGGATCTTAAATCAGTCCCTGTTTGAAGCTAGGGTTCCCCTCTGTCTGAAGACCTCTGTAACAGCCCCAATCCCGAAGAAAAACCCTATTAGTACTCTGAATGACTACCGTCCAGTAGCAATTACACATATTATTATTAAATGCTTCAAGAAGGTGGTCCGATCTCACATCATCTCAAAACTTCCATCCAGGTTTGACCCTCATCAGTTTGCCTATAGAGCAAATAGGTCCACGGAGGATGCCATAGTCACAGCTCTCCATGCTGCACTATCCCATCTGGAGCAGCAGGGAAGCTATGTGTGACTACTCTTTGTGGACTGTGGCTCAGCATTTAACACCATCCTTCCAAACATACTGGTGAAAAAGTTGTCGGACCTGGGACTATCTTACTCCATTTGCCAGTGGATTAAGAACTTTCTGTCAAACCGCCCCCAGAGGGTGAGAGTCGGCACTTACATCTCGTCGGCTCTCTGGGTCCCCGCACAGTTCCCTGCTCTACACTCTGCACACACATGACTGTACTCCCACTCACCCCGGTATAATCAAATTTGCAGATGACACAACTGTGGTGGGGCTCATCTCTGGGGAGGATGAGTCTGCATATCGAGAAGAGGTGGCACTGTTGTCAATATGGTGTAAAAAGAATAACTTGGCGCTTAATACTACCAAGACTAAGGAGCTGATTATAGACGGGGACTGTGTGGAGCGGGTTTTAGACTTCCGATTTCTTGGTATACGTTTAGAGGAGGACCTGACCTGGAGCATCAACACCACTGCCACCATCAAGAAGGCACAGAAGAGATTGTATTTACTGAGATTACTCAGGAAAAATCACCTTAATCAATATCTGCTGGTTTCCTTTTATTGTTGCTCCATGGAAAGCATCTTGACTTACTGCATCTGTGCGTGGTTTTCCAGCTGCACAGCTGCAAACAGGAAAGAGCTACAGAGGGTCGTCACCACAGCCCAGAAGATCATTGGCTGCCCTCTACCGTCCCTGGAAGATCTGTATAGCTCTCGCTGTCTCAGGAAAGCTCAAAATGTCCTCTTGGACCCATCACATCCAGGACATTCAATCTTTAAACTGCTGCCTTCAGGCAAACAGTTCAGGTCAGGTCAGTTCAGCACCTTCAAGGATTGGCATTTTTTTATTTCGTTATTCCAGTATAATGACAATAAAGACATTGAATTAAATTAAATTAAAGTAAATTGAATTGAATTGAATTGAATTGAATTGAATTGAATTGAATTGAATTGAATTGAATTGAATTGAATTGCAATTTCCTGCATATTCTATAAGTATACAATTATTGTTTTTTGGTGGGGGCAGGGCAAGGGCGCAGACTGGGAAAAAGGTAGCATATGCAAATGTTGAATGAAAAGTTTAAAGAAGATCTAAGTTTTAGGAAATAATTGACTGTTACAACTAAATTGGTCATCTCATGTAAAAAATAAAACGTTATAAAAGCAAATGGTCAAGAGTGTTTTATTTAGAATTATCCTGTATGACTTTAACCAGTATTATGCAGCAACTTGAGAGGCTTTATAGATAATAGGAAAAACAAAAGCTTTGAGAACAGTCTGGATAGAAATGTTATTACCCATATAAGCAATTGGCAAAATGATGCAGTATGTTCAAATGCTCTCTGATGATTCAGAACGTGGTGGTATAGATGGTATATAGAGACAAAGTTCCTGGTAAAATATGGTCACATGGTGTGATCAACTGCAGAGATGAAGTGCAGCTGATTAGAGCTGCATCTTCTCAACCTACTGGTATTGTTCACAATTACCACTAGCATTTTCTCCACTTCAGCTTCCTGATTTTAACTCCTTCAGTAGTGTCATGTTTTTCGGAGCTGCAAAGCATTTCATAAATTTCCATGTCATTAAACGGCATCACTCAAATCAAACTCATTTTTACTTGAATGCACATTTATTTTCATTGTTATGCTGAAAAGACAGTTTCCACATGTTTTAGCTATTTAAAACTGGAGGTACCTTAATTGTGCAATTCTTTGAGAAAAGATGATGCCAAACTGTGCCAAAAATGTTCATTTTGGAGACCTTGGCTGAACTATCTGTTCTAAAATCTCTCATTTTTTGTCTCGTTTTTTGAGGTGGCCTTTGTAGAAATAATGTTTAATATTTTATTTATTATTTGAGCTACAGCTGTATCATTCCAAAGAAAAGTATTTCTAAAAATATAAGGGGTTATTTCTTGGTCAAGCCTGAAACTTTTTTTCATTTGTGCCAAGTGCCATCTTTGTTTATTCTTCATATATTTACACATAATCTCAATAGTGTACCCTTTACTATGACTCTAAAGTATTCAAATTAACCTTGTGGTTGCAGAGCTACACTTATTGCATCATGGTTATGCGACCCATGGGGGGATAAACCTGAATTTGCATCCAGTTTCCCACCAATTAGCACATATTCATCAGTGGTCAGGTATGTTTCTGCTCATAGATTTTAAACAGTGACAGTAAAATCTTGTGTCTTGAAGCTTTTGTTGCCAGTTTTTGTCATTTTGTTGGTTATCAAATTGACATGATTGCTTGAAGAAATGCTGAATCACAGCAAATTGATACATTTATCTCTATTCAGAGCGAAGTCACAGCTGCACAGACATCCATTGTCTACTGTCAATGATAAGCTTGCAGTCCATCTTCACTGATCAGTAGCAGTCAATAGGTAAAGACATTTCACACACAAACACACAGATATACACAACTGCTATTTGTGCTGGCTCTGCTGACTACGCTGATGTAGTCTTTTTACAGCTCTTTTATTGGCTTGACCAATGCTGACTTTGCATCTTGCAGCCAAAACGAGGTAATTGTAACACAATATGAACAAGCCTCAACAGTAACATTCACTACCAACATAGAGTTGAAGTAATAACCCCACATCCACAACCACTGCCTCAACCCCTCTGTCAATCAGAGCGAGAGTCTCACATTGTGTACTTGTTTTCTAATAGATTTGTACACATTCACATTGAATTAATCAACCTTTCACACCAACAATCCCTGCAATCAGATTAGTCACTTTATAGAATTAATCACTGTTTGTCATCAGAGACACACTGCTTATACTGTGGATTATCCAGAACAGGCTGATTACAAATGTGAGGAATGTAAAATCATCATCCAGTGTGACCTTCTACTTCATGTCAGGCTGTTTCATCAGCTTCTTTTTTAATACAAGAGGGTCCAGGTCCATTTTACTATCATTTAACCCGGAAAAGCTCAACCTGATTTGCTTGTAATTCCTGCATGACTTGTGAAAAATGTGCATTATTAAATATTAAAAACAAAAAAATGAGAAAGACCAAGTTTCAAAGAAAATGGAGGATTGAATGATGTTTTATGATGAGGACAAGGATTGTGTTGCTAGGCAACAGTCTGTGAAAGTGAAATACTTAAGAAGAAAAATTTGTGAATGAGTGCTGATTAACAGGATTTTTGTAAATTTTTCATGTCAATGACAGCAAAGTGATGTTTTTCATAAGTATGTTTAACTCCAGTTTGTTAGTTTTTTTTGTTTGTTTGTTTTTTGTCCAGGTGGTGAGAATCATCATCCAATAATCCAAAATTATGTATTTTATTGGTTTTTATTGGTTTCTAAAACTGTACTCCTCCCAATAATAACCTCATTGGTCATTTGTTCATGCATACAATAACAACAATGACTGTATTTAAGTTCTAACCAAGTACTTTTCATTTCTAACATTATGCAATTAATGCTTAAAAAAACACTTGGAAATGATTTTTTCTCCAATGTAGTAGCATTATTTTGACTTTTATCTTCCTGCCGCTGTTTATAGACATTATAAATGTTATAATGTCTATAAACAGCGGCAGGAGAGAAAACATCTGGTTTAATGTGTGGAAGCGGTGGGTTGGAAACACATGTGACAATAACATTTCTGGAGGTGCCATGGCAACATCGTTTGGTTTTAAAAGTAAGAAGGCCTAGGCTTTTTTATTATTATTATTATTTAACATAAAACTAACCATTCTTTAACCCTCTTTCCTTTTCCTCTTCTTTGGTTAATTACAGAAGTGGTTCCTGCTGTGGAGAGGCCAGCCTCCAGCTGCTTGTCATCTCCAATCATCCTTTTCTATAAAGTGGCATAAACTGCCTGCTAGATTACGCCTAATCTGCCCAGTCAGTTGCAGTCAAGCTAGTAAATCTGTTTTTTAACACTCCTTCCCTTTGTCTGAAGATGTTGTGATGTGTGAACCAAAGAAGTCTCAAGTCACAAAACCCTGTTGGCTCTAAGAAGCCAAACTAGTCCAGCTCCTGTCCATCTCCGCTGGTTTTAAACTTTGTATTTGTCTGGCTTGTCTTTCTACTCTCAGATCTAACAGGAAAGATGCTGATCTCTAACCTTGACACTACACAGAGCCCATGCTTTCAGCACATAGTCCCATTAATTTAAATGGTGGATGTGTTATGAACGTGGTTTGCAGCACCCTTTTATCAACCACATTAATCAATGAGGGACATTTGTAAAAAAGTTGTTTAAAAGCAGTTTTATGAAGACATAAGTGCCATTGTGCTTATTTTAAATAAACCCAAATAAAGCATGATTGGTTGCAGGTTTTTATTATTTATTATTGCTTTCCCCACACAACACAGTGGACTGTATTTTGCACATATTTCTTGCACTTGCATGTGTGTGCTGTGTTCTGCCCTCTTTGTTCTGTGTGGAAAAAATAGGAGCAGAAAGGTCTTTTGGGTTTTGATAAACCCTGTCTGAGTGCATGTTATCGACAGAAACAGCTAACTATTTCTTACACATGAAAGAGGTAAGGAACAGATATATAAGGGTTTGTGTCTGTATATCTGTCTGCACGTTGATAAGCACTCACTATTCAAAGATCTATAAACTCAGCTTCTCCTTTCATCATCTACTCCCCATCTTGCTCAGTTGGGATTCCACCTCATTAGCAAAGCCAGTAAAAAGAGATAAACACCTGACAAAGTTCTCAGAACCAGATTTGTGGAGGTTCACACGTGGCAAGTGTCTCTAGAACAGCACATTGACCTTAATGATCCACACACCAACACACACTGCAGCCATGCTGAAGCTGCTGGTAATGAGGACTTTTATTGTTAGTCAGGATGGAGTGAAAATCATACAAGAGATCAAAGTAGAGAAATTAAGTAATATAACAGTTTTGAGAGGACAATGTTCAGTTTATGAAACATACGGCACTAACCTCAGTCTTTCATTTTTATCCCATCAAACCTGCCTAACATTGTAGTCCCCATTAACTTATTACCTCGACTGCTTGAAAAAGACTCAGGTGGCTGGAAGTTCCACAGACTCACAACCTGTGGTACTAAAATACAGTGAAGCTCCTTTCTGTGTTTGTTTGTTCCTGCTGGGGACCCCTCTTCCCTGAGCAACACAATGCATGCTGGTAGGAGACTGATCATGCAGCAGTGATAGTCCGTTCATGTACCCTCAATCTCTTACTGGCAAGTCCTCGTAAACAAAGTGGCAGCATATGAACGTTTCTTTTACTCAGATGGGGAGATTAAAACGATATTCTTAACAGTGTAGATTCATTCGATATGTTACTAGCCTTTTTTATAAAAACAAAGAAGTTCTGGGTAACTACGACTAAGTCACGGGATGTATTTGCAAGTTCATTTTCGACATGTTTTACACTGGATGCAAAGCATGCGCTCCACCACTGGGCTACCTCCCAGGTTAAACTAGTACCAAGCCGCCAAATGAAAAGGGAAAAATACAGTAAAATACCCCTGATTGTTGTTGTAATTAAAGGTGAACCCCAAATTTCCCATGTTCCCATTTACATGTATTCAATTTAAATTAACATACTCAACATTTTACCCTTCAGAGTTCAAATGACTTATTTTAGATTGGTAATCCTAACAAATAATTTAAAATAAAGTCTAAATACATTCTATTAAAGCAATGTTATACACTGTATGGCTGAATATTTTAACCGATTTTCTTGCCGGTTTTTTGCTTCTTGATCTTTTTAGTGTTTATCTTTGTTTATCAATTCTCTGTTACTATATTTACTACAGATGTTACAGAAAAACAACATGAAAATCATTTTCCTGTGTGCATCTAACCTCACAATAAAGCTGCTTGTGCCTTGGGTGGGTTTGGGGCAACCTCCTGTAAACCTGTCATCATGACGTCCCGCAAAGATGTCGAACAAACAGGTTCCTTGTCAATTTTCTGCTAAAGATGTTGTGAGCATCATGTGCAATCTGCCCTTTCATCCCAACATGACATCCATCTTTTCATCATAACAGTTAACTAAACGCAGCTCAACCAGCCAAGTGTGAAAAGCTTTGCTTCATATCTGTGGAACTGCTGTCAGCAGATGATGGATGATGCGGCCCTTGGGGCTGAGTGGCTGAACCACAACTCATGTACAAAGAGGACACTAAATGCATTAGAAGATATGTACTGAAGGAAGAATATGCAGTTCAAACAAGCATGTTGACATGACCACATGTCAATGTGCAACGTCCCAGATCAGGATACTTAGCAGAAAGATGAGCTCCTGTTTACGGTTGTATACATCTTTGAGAAAAGTGAAATTGCTATCAGCTTTGTGAGGATTTTCCTGTACAAACTGATAATAATTCAGACTCACAAAAACACAATGCTTAATGAATTCATGCATTGTTTACAATACGATGCAATATGATCACAATAAACACTGAGCAGCCAAGATTCCTGCCTCTTTGCCAAAAGGAAGCTTTCCAATTTGAGTGTACACAGATAAACTCAACAATCACGTGTGCCTTCACACAGACATGGTCAATGTGTCTGAGCAAGCCTGCAGCAAACACAAATCATTTAAATGGAATATTTCATGAGACTTCACTGTTGGCTGAAGTCCCTGAATGTGAAGTAGGGCATGAGTGTGCTCAGGGCTGGAGATGTGTTGGTCTGTCTGCTTTATTTAATATAATCTCTGTTAGCACAGCAGTGAGGCAATAAAAAAAAGAAATATTAGGATGTGAAAACTCTGATAGCACCTCAGCTTTTTATCCCACTCTGTTAGACCTCCTCACTAATTTTCTTTTCTTTTCTTTTTCTTTTCTTCTTGTTTGTTTATTGTGTGTGTGTTTCATGTGACTTTTAGGACATACTTTAGCTACTTTATCCCTTGAAAAGCCGACCCAAGAAAAATGGGGAGAAAAGTCAAATTATTTTATCTTTATTTGGCAGTCTAACAGAATGCAAAACAAATAAATATATTTTATTTTATTTTTTGCATATTTAGCATTTCTTACAATGCAACATGTCAAAATAATTGTAGTGCATTATTGTATTATTATTGTATCCACCAGGGGGCCGAAGACAAGTATCAAATTGTGTACAACAGGGTTTTGGCCAAGTTTTTGCCATAAAGTGACAAGAAAGGTATCAGAAACTGTATCTATCGAATATGATACAAGGGTTAAAGGTAACAGTCACCAATACTGTGAACTGTACAATCTGCAAGGAGGTTTTGATCAGAGAAGGGATTTTTTGCACTGATGCAGCTGCATCACAACAAATAAGTGGAGTCGTTTTTGCTGCACGGTAGCTGACAAACATCTATTATATTCATGACTTTCTGCCATTTCCACCTTCCAGAAGATTTATCATACACATAAATATGGTTTACAATCACTGAACAGACATTTTCTTCAACAATGGAAGGATAATTTAGTCTGATGTAGCTGTGCTTATGAAATCAGGATTTTATTAGTGCAGAGCAGAAGCTTTGCAAAGGTTTTAAATGGCTGAACACCTTGTCCAAATGAGCCAACTTTGGGGTCAATTTCCGACTTTTTTCTGACAATAGGAACAGAAAATGGGAATGAGAGCTTTTTTGGAAATTTGGTTATCAGTATATGAGCACAGAGAGTGGGAGGGGATGTAAAGAGTTGGAACTAAGATGAATGAAACTGATGTGGTCATTTTATAATTACGCTTATTATGACAACATTTAAGAAATTAGAAATTTAATTTCTAATTAAAGATAAAGATAATTGGTGGTAAAACATTGATCCTCTTCTTACAATGATGTGTATGGAGACACTAGGGCCTGATTTTTAAAGCAACCACTCTGCAGCAGCTTCCTGTAGAAGGAAAACAAGGCCCATCGTAATGCAAAAACTTCTCAGAAACTTCCAAAGAAACAAAGAACTTAAGATGTTGAGTCAAAAATACCCGGGTTTAGGATACTTTTCATGACATGCACAGAGACCGGTGCATTCAATGGAATCTCAAACCTGTATTCACAAAACTCAACGGCTCTGCTGCCTGCATCCTGCTGCCAGGCTTTCCAATGTTCCCCCTTTCACTATATAAATCACAGAATGCTGCAAGTTCACTGTCTGCACAGTTAGAGACCTAAACTCTCCTAACTTGTTTAAAAGTTTAGGCATTTGTTCATTGGCACCACAGTCTCACAGCAATTTAGGAAGCTCCCATTAGTCACGATCTGTTAGTGCTCCTGGAGATGATTTTACATTTGCAGATGTGGTGGAAACTAGGAGAGATAAAAATAAATAAAAGAAAGTAAAAAGGTGGACAGAAATTGTCAGTGTTTAATGCAAGGCAAGCTTGCATGTTTTCCCAATCCTAACCAATTAAGCTATTCTTACTGACCCTGAAGCAAAGACGAAAAAGGGACTTTAGTTTAACGGTTAGTCAGCTGAGATCTGATTCAGACTGGTTGCCTCCATTAGAAAATTTATTTTTAAGCACATCCAACTGGAAGGAGACCCTTAGACAGACCTAGAAGAAGCTAGAGGAATTATATATCCCTGCTAACCAGGGGACACTTCAGGACCCCTCAGGAGGAGATGGAAGGTGTAACTTAGGAAAAGGATGTCCAAGTTTCTTTCCTGCGTCTTCAACATGACCTTGGACAGGGAGAGGAGAATGGATGGATGGATAATTCCTTAATAAAACAGTCTTCAATTCAAAAAGACTCAATGGTGTGGAGATTGAAAAAGTTCTTAACATAAACTTGAAGTGAGCTCTTCTATACAGAAGTTCAACTGAGCTGCACTGGCTTTGATCTTGGCAAAAGTACTTGGCATGGATCTGGTAAGTAAACAGGTCTTTCTGGGAACAAAGCATTGCCTCTCTGGCGTGGATCTGGGCAGAATACTGAGCGTGTGTTGTTTTCCAGGTAAGTCCTTGAAAAGTATAGCAGGGCAGATGCATTACTGTGAAAGCTATCCACAGTCTCAAAGCACAAATTGTGTCCATCTGCACACAAGCATGTGAACAGTTTGTCAATGAGACCTGAATAGTGTACACAAAGGACAAATGAGGTTACAACACAGCTAAAGAGCAGCAACTTTGTTTGTTTGTTTTTCCTCTGCACAAGTTTTATTTTAATTCTACCTAAAAACATGAATGCAACATTTTTCCTGCACATCCACTTATAGAATGAGCATCTGAACAAAATGCCATTGATTAGGGTTTACCCACTAGTAAAAATTAACTTTTTTTTCTAAATAATCTCACTAAATGACAGAAATAAATTGGATTGTGTTCTAATTTTTGTGTAATTTTAGGAAAACCAACACTTTTCCTTTAGCTTGGGTTTTCCTCAATATAATTTCAGAATAATTCTCCTCTTTCTCTGTTTTTAAAGAGATTAGTAAGAGTTGTGTTTTTTTTTAAAACTCCCCAAACTATTTCCCTGTCATCTCACAGTCATGAAGCTTGGGGAAGTGGTGGAAATTGATGCATTGTTAGGTGTGAATGCGTATCTGCTAATGGCCTAATAATTGGAAATGATGGCAGAGCGTAGCTGCAGTGATGATTTAGAGTCAAACTGTGAGCACAGCAGGTAGGTGGCAGATGCTGCAGGTGCCGAGTTGTTGAGTGTTTGGTTCGCTGCTGATGTTACTCACTCTAAAACACACATACACGCAGAGGCATTAATACTGGAGCCACATACAGGGGATGAAGTATTTGCATTAATAAAATGGTGGTAGTGCTGTATCTAACATACAAAACTAAAGATAGATGGAGGTTTAGTTCAAGATCTGGGACAGACACACTGTCAGGTGTAAGGGAAATCCATTAAAAGAGAGGTTAAATAGATGCGTCTCTCTGTGCCAGGAGATCTTCCTGCTCAAGGCTCGGTCTGCAGACTGTTGAGGAAATGTTGTCTAATGTTAGCTTGAAATGACACTGTTTAAATTACAGCTTCAAAGCTCTGAGGGGAAAAAGATTCCTGCTATTTGCTTCCTTATTTCATTGTCATGTCTATATTGCTGTGAGTGGCTTTAGTTCTTGGATAAATCTGTCATCACACATCAATCATCAGATGGTCGGCCATCCTGAATCTGGTTCTACTGAACTGGATTACAGTGAAATGGACTGTATGTCTGGACATGCTCTGAGATGAGTTTGTTATTAATTTCTGCCACCCAAAACGGATGACTTAGAACCCCCTCCCCCCCAAGTTGTCATGAAGGTAAACTTGACCTATTAGTCCTGAAATGGATTTTTGTACCAGGCTTTAAACATGTTAATTTCTGCCGTGAAGTTGGCCCATTTTTAACATGGGAGTCTATGGGGATTTGCTCTGCTTTGGAGCCAGCCCCTAGCCGATGAGGGGTGACCTGCAATTTTTTTGCACTTCCGCATAGGCTTCACATTTCAACACCGGAGGTTGCGGCTTGAGTCTGACACACTGTGTATGCACTGGGCCAGCCCCCCTTCCGACTCTGGCCTCCCTGCGGCCAATCAGCGCACACCTAATTAACGTTAGTCACAAGCTTGCACGAACTCTCAAAAGACAAAGTTGTGGTATGAGCAAGGGGTCAGAACAAGCTCTATGTTTGATTTGTTTTGTTTAATTAGTTTAAAAAATATATTTAAGACACTTAGAGGACAGTGGATACATGAAAAAACCAGGTGATGATACCTTTAAATATCATGAGGACAAAATGGACCATATTAAGTTAGGTTACAAACTAAAACTGATAGAAATTACTGTTTTCAATGTATGTCCATTTTCATTTGCGGAAATTTCCTGTTGTTTGTGTATACATCTTTTTTTATTATTATTATAATCTTTTTTTATTTTTACTGCTATTATTTAAATGACAATAAAGGATGGCAAGTTCAAAAGCTTCTAGATACAAAATCAATTTAAAGTTATATATTCATTTATACACAAGCAAATTATTTAAAATTATCTAATGTAAAGATCACTGGTTCCAGTAGATCAGTGATCTTCAAACTGGGGGTCGTGAGATAAATACAGGGGGTCGCCAGATCATTTAAAAATATATCACCTACATTTTTCTAATAAATTTGAGATTTACACAAGGGCTGTCAAAATAAACCATCAATGAAAAGATAAATGAAAGGCACCTTGATTTTTTTGTTAGTACACATGTCATATTAAAAATTAGAATTTGACATTATCTCTGCAAAAACAGCTGATTTTGGGCATGCAAGCACCTTGTCTCAGAAGTAAACCACCCAAAAAAAATTTATCCTCCTTATTTATGATGATTGACAGTTTTCCAGCCTTAAATTTAGAGGATGCTGCAAGATGACCTACAGTATGTGATACATCACACAATCCTGTTGTTGCGTGGGGGTGGGGGTCGCGAACACCAATGCATTCTATCTTGGGGGTCGTGGCTCAAAAAGTTTGAAAACCACTCCACTAGATAATCCGTACCACTGCCCACTGATCTACAATAAACCTAAATTATCAATGCAAAGTGCTGTGCGCTGCTTTTTTTGCTAAGATTTTGATCTACAGTCATTTTATTAAATTATGTTTATTTCACTGTTTGATTCAAGACTTCACAAGCAGATAATTTGATGTAGGGTGGGTGACTCCAGCCAGCACTCTGAGCAGCAATAGAAGTAATTTAATCAAACTTTTTTTTAAAAACAAACAGTGACAAAGAACTTCCCAGTAATGAAGCTGAGATGACACTGTGTCTTAACTTTTTCTTCATACTTGACACTTTTTCACTTTCTTTTTCACTTTTTTTGCCCTTATTAAAGAATTTCTAAATAATTTGATTTGTGACAGGAACAAGGGGAAAGGATTGCAGGGAGCTACAAGTCTCAACCCAATTAGTGACCTCGTTCGCTGAGCACATCTTGTCTTTTTTCTCTCTCCTCTCTTCATCACACTTTCTATTCACTACTCCTCCCCTCCCCTTTGTATCCCTCCATCCTCTGGACCTTCTATTCCCCATCATCTCTGCTCTCTTCTTTTTAGTTTTCTTTCTTTCTTTTTTTTCCCTTCTCTGCACAAATGAGTCCATTTCGCCCGGGGGATGAGACCACGTTGGTTAAATCAGATTGGGGCGAGGTTATATTTGGACTGTGGCAAGAGAGGAAGAGACGAAGAAAAGCATCAAACAGCTGCGTGATGGCTGCATGGCCTATTTTACATCAGCAAACTGGCTGACAGTGAATACTCAGGGTGCATTCAGCTGACAATATTAGTACTATTAGTTAAATAGACCCGTGTAAAGCTTCCTCGCTAATTACCATCAATGCAGCACTGACTTATAATACTGATGTAAACTAGAAATTTAGTTGATTTTCAACTAGAATGACCAATATAAAAAAGAAATTTGATTATTATTATATTTTTTAACTGGTGTCATCAAGAAATATACATCACTCCTCTTAAATGAATCCATCTTTGAGATAACAACCCAAACAGTGTCATTACTGTTGGTAATTTTGACTTGTTTTACATTGCGACAGAAAATAAAATAATTTATTTTTCTCTTAGAGACAATAAAACTTTTCAACAGCCCCTCCAGTTACAGTGACCATCCATTATTTAATGGTTTCAAATGGATTCTTGGATAAATTTTATTCTTGGATATGTATTTCCATTTGCTTTGGAGGCTGACATTTGTAAAGTTTCTTCTTCAGTGTGTGAATAGGTGATACTATTCTCTGCAAGACTTTCTGGTTAACTTCAGTTCATAGAATCACCTGGTTATAGTTATAAATCCAAACTACTTTGCTATGATTGGAAAATTATATGCTGTTAACAAGCTTTGAAGGTTTCAAACCTTTGCTATGATAAGTTTGTTTAGGGTTCAACATTGTATTATAAAATAACATATCAAGAAGGTTCTAAAACTGTTCAATTTAATCCTTGACTGAAGGTGCCTCCATGATATATTGGCATTCAATGATAATTTCACACATAGATGACTGCGTACTGAGTTGGTCTTGTACAGGTTCAGCAATATAGTAATACCTCTCGAATCTCTTTACAAGTAAGCTCTAAAAATACTATAAACCTCTGTTTCATCATCATTGTGGTATACTGTCTAGTGTAATCGTGTAATCTCCAACTGTATGACTAACACAATATAATTTGCATTTTAGAATTTTTAAATATTTTTATTGATTGTAATGCACTTTATGATGGTGACAGTAATAGGGATCAAATGTACATTATGTTATATTATGTGTCTATGGTGTATTTTTTAAGACTTGTTTTAAATTACATCAAACGGCTCAAGGACAACAGATGGAAATTAGCCAATGGCTAAAATCTGACGAATTTACACAAGTGTTCATTAGTGTGTGCTGTTTCTATCTTAATAACTAAATAAATAAATACTGTAGCGAAATGAGACCAGATTGGTACTGTACATGTAGTTACTTTTATGACCACTAGGGGTCACATATTTACTCGCCTTTACATGTTTTTGCCTGAATGAGCAAACAACCCATGTTGGTGTTTTTATGGAGGAGAGAGGAGCTGTTTAAGAGACAGTGTGGAATATTTGGTCTGTGTTTTTTGCAGTCACTGATCACACAAACGCATCATGATGTGAAATCTGGGTGTCTGGAGCTAAAGAGGCTACATGTGATTAAAAAAGCAAACTAATGATGTTGATGTTTTCTTTACAGCAAATCAAAATTAGCTGCAACAATTCTTGATGTTGATGTCAGTACCACGTGTGTCTTAGTCTGCACACAATAGTGAGGAATGAGTGGACTGCAGCAAACAGGTCAGTTAAAAGGAAAGTGAAGTGGCAACTTTATGCAGATGCTGACTTAACTCAGTCAGAAGCAGAAAATCTGAATACTTACTGCTAAGTTCACATGTTGTCTCAAATGCTTAGCCAAAAGTCTGGTACAAATTTAATAGACATTTTTGCTTTCACATGTCACTCCTCTGGAACTTTACCAGAGCATTTCAGCTACAGCATCCTTGTGAGGGTTGCAGAGCCACAAAGAAAGGAAGAACAGATGATAGGCGAAACCCAACAGCATTGAGGTGGACCTGTGACCAGTTGTTAAAGCAACCCTAAAAACGTTTCCGACCTAAAAATTAGGTGTTCAGACTCATTTTGATGGTGCACTGACATTCTTTAGGCACATTCCTTCCATTGCCCTGCAGCATCACAAGGCTATAAAACCCCATTTTACTGCTGTTTTTATTTCAGCCTGGAGCAACACAAAACAAAGCATTTTCCTTTACAGAACAGTGTCTGATGCCAGCAACTGGATATCAACATACTGGCTGTTGTGAAGATGCCCCGTGACTGATTCAGCAAAGAAATGTAAAAGAGCATCATTGAAAAGAAATCTACGAAAGTGAGAAATGTAGTGTTGCTTTAAAGCCCCACTGCTGAACTTTGCCAGATTTTCTTACTTTGGCGCTCTCTAATGACGGCTATTTCAGCATCCATCTTGCAGCCAGTCTCTTCTCTGAGCACTCTCCAGCCAGTAAGAGTCCCTCCGATGTTGACTCTTTTCTTATCTCTTGCTCTGTACCTTTCTATCTTTCTTTTCTTTGCTGCCTCTGATAATGTCCTGCTGGGACACTTTGCAGAATCAGACACGCTGTTCAAAACAGCCAGTATGTCGGCACAGTGCCGTAAAGTGAAATGTTGCTGTCAAGTGATGTGCCAGGACGGATAAAGAAACAGCTATGAAGTGTGGTTTCTCAGCCTCAGATTGCTGCTGAGCAACAAGCTCGAGGAATGTGTAGAATAAAATGTCACTGTGCCATCACAACATGTAGTAATTCTGAAAGTTACATAGATCTTCTTTAAAATCTACATTATTTGTATTACCCGCCACCATCTGCTTAAGCAAAAGAGTCCCAGGAACTTTATTAAAGAAACTTGAAACGGGTCTTTACCCCAGGTTTGTCTGGATTTACACAGGGATCAAAGGCCCTTGTAAATTTTATCAGTTAAGTCAGCGGCTGGTCTTTCCTGCTGCTACAGGTCTATTTGAGATGATAGGCGTTTCCACAATACACACAAAGCTACAGTTAAAAAGGCAGGTCAGACTCAAAATGTGACGGTGTGGGTCTGCTGAGGTTTGACCAAAGCATGTTTACTCTCTGGAAACATAACTTAAGCTGGGTTATGATCTTTCTTTTCTTCAGGAAACTAAATGCATGTTTCTTTCCAGCATATATTAGACATTTACTCAAAAGTTTGGCAGAAGAGTGAGTGTATGAAATCACGATGTACTCATTCCAAACTTGTCACAACCTGACACCTGATGAAAAACTTCTGTGGCAGTTTCTCTGCTCTTACTTTCCCATCATAAATTAGTTTTTCATGCACATGCTTTTTTTGTGAGAAACCTCCATATATAGCTATGAAATTAGCATTTACTTGAAGAAATCTAGCTCGGAGCAATCAGGTTTTTCTATTCCCCATAGACACTGATAAGGAAAAACATGCTCCTGCTTTACATTATATTAATGAAAACAGCTCACTGGAGACAGCCGACCTTGTTTTTTTAATGTAATCTGTACTGGTAACTTCCAACACATTAATATATGTGAAGCTCCATATCCAGATCTTCCAGTGCCAGTCCTTAAATTTTAGTATTTTATACTTAATCCTGTAACAACTGCACCAGAAAAAAACTTTATTTACTGTCAGTCTCTCACAAAGAAAGAGCGAGAGTCTCGTACTGAAGCCGTTACTAAGTACCAACAATCTGTCCGAGGAGACAAAGAAAGTGTCTGCATCCATTAATGCAAAAACAAACCAGAATTCATTGCGATGCAATAAAAACTGACATTTAGCTGCTTTAGTTTTTGAGGCTTCATGTGTTTATCTCCTTTGCACAGCCACATCAAAGCAGCTTATGAATTTAAAATCAGCCATGCTTTATGTACACAATAAATTTTTCATTTTTTCTAAGTAGGGTTACATTAGTGTGACGGATAGTTTAGGTTTTTATTATATGAGACTGCTGATATCAGTAGATTTAGTGGAGTGTTTGCCTCCACTGTTGACACGCTGTCATTATAGTTTATGGTGGGAAATGAGAAATATTGTAAACTACAAAAAATGCCACGTGTACTAATTGTAATTGCCATGTTGAGGCTGATGTGAAGCTTTTACTGGTGAGTTCAATAAAACTGAGTTGAGCTAAAAGCTGAAGTACATGTCTTCATTTCTAAAATAACTCCCAGGGAGCCCAGGATTTAATATCTATTAGTGAAATGAAAAAGTAAGTCACCGCTCTTTTATTCCATACTTTTACTTATCAAAGCATAATTAAAAATAAACCATGTGGTCTTTACCAGGTCTCAACATATTACACAGTGTCATTATTTATATTACACTGACTTTATTCATTTAACAAAAACTAAGTCAAAATGCAAAAGCAGAGCATGAAAAAGCATATTGCTACTTTTTGTAGCTTGCTGGTCTGGAGCTGTCAGATGTGTAGATGTCAAAGTAAAAGAACATAAGCAATGATCTGCATTCACAGCAGGATAGTCCATAGGGTTCAGTTCAATTAGGCCAGGAATTCAAAACATTTCACACTTTAGTTGGGTTTGATTTGCATTCATACTGCACTGCACTAATTTGGCTAAACAGCATCTAGCAGTTATAACTGCTAGCTAAGGGGCGATATTCCCTTAAAATGACAACAAACCAAGAAATAAGAAGACGAAAATCCGTCTCAAAAACGACTCATTCACCAGAAGTAATGGTCTTCAAACCTAATGTGGTTTTCACAAGAAACTCTCCAATATGAGCAGCCGGAGAGACAGACTACCAGAGTCTGCCAGAGTGTTCTTGAGCAAGACAATGAACCCAACTTGACTCGTGATGTGTCTATTGGGGTATGAATGTGTGTGAGAGGAAAAAGGACTTATTATAACAATAGAAGTGCTGTGCGTGAACGGGTGAATGTGACATGCAGTGTAAAGCCCTTTGAGTGGTCGAGAGAAAAAAGCTCTATATAAGTACAGTCCATTGCAGTGAACTGTATTATCCATGAAAGCAGACCAGGGTTTGTTTAAAACGGACTAAATAGTCCAGCGAAACACCTTGAGAGTTATACAGTTGTAGCTGTCCATCATTCTGGGAAGGGTTATAAAGACACTTCCAAACAATTTGTCCATCATGTGATAAAGATTATTCAAAGGAGGGAAACATTAAGACAGCCCAACAAGTTCAGCCTAAAGACAGTGCGTGCAGCGCTCACAGAAACTGAAAAACAAAAAGGAAAACCCAACATCTAGATCTTAGGGCGCAGTCACATTGGCACTGTTTGGTTTGCTTAAGAAAACCCAGGTCTGCATATATGGATAGTCTGGTCTGTTTGGACTCTGTTTGGATTTTTATACAATACAATAAATTTGTTGTTGCCCCTGGTTTACTTGCAGTGAACAAGCGTTTTCAGCTCAATGAGCTACTTTTTTTTTCTTCTTTCTTCTTGTTCAGGAGTCGTTTTGGGGCATATCGCCCCCTAGCGAGCAGCTGTTCTAACTGCGTAAAGTGGATGAAGTGGTTTGGTCTGCTTGGGTAAGGTGAAGTGTGAAAGAAACTTAGAAATTTCCCTGCCCAATCGAACCAAGTCCCTGGACTATCCTGCTGTGAATGTACCCCTGGACTCTACAGGCCTCAGTGGTGAAGGAATGATGATATGGGCTTGTTGTGCAGCCACAGGACCTGGACACCTTGTAGTCATTGATTTAACCATGAAGTCCTCTGTAAACCAAAGTATTCTGGACTCAAATATGAGGCCATCTGTCTGACAGCCAAAGCTTGTCTAAAACTGAGTCATGCAACAGGACAATGATCCCAAACGGAGCCGCAAATCTACAAGAGAATGCCTGAAAAAGAAAAGAATTTGAAGTTGCAATGATCCAGTCAAAGGTCAGACCTTAACCTGACTGAGATACGGTTGTGCAACTCTTAAGAGAGCTGTGCATAAACTAATTCTGCAAACTTCAATGAACTGAAGCAACATCGTAAAGAGTGCACCAAAATTCCTGCACAATAATGTTAGAGACTGATTGCGTCACACAGAAAACCATTACTTGCATTTATTTATAAAGGAGGTTGTAAAAGTTATTGGATCATGGTGTGTGTGCTATGCTGTGTGTTGTTGAAACAGCACAACATAAGGATCTGATAAGGGCCAGATGTTTTTAGATATTTCTTAATATTGTACTTTCCTTCTCACATAATTCTACATGGGAGAATTTAAAATAGCCTTAAAACTGGGTTTCCCCTCCACCAGCACTGTGCTTTAAGCCTTCTTCACAACAAAGATTCATACATTCCTCTTTACCAAGAAAATTACAACACAGCAGGGAAAATTGTGTTTCTGTGATACATACATTATCACCAGCTTCTAGCACAAATCCCAGAGGAAAAAAATCTTACAACAATACAGGTAAGAATGTCGACTGTGAAAACTGCTTCCACAGGAGACTTGATTCAGTACTGAAGTGTCATACTTTTCCTACAAGACTTCATTTTCTGCTTGAATCACGGAAAGAAAAAGTAATCATATGGACGAGTTTCAGCATTTAGACAAGTTGTCATCCCAGAATTCATAGCAGCATGCATCTGTCAAACCCAGATTAGACTTCCCGTCTGCATGTTTGTATAGAGCTTTTCGTCCTAACACTTGATGTGGGACACTGTGTGCTATTTACTGGACAAAGTGTTGAGCTGCAAACACACAAGTTTACATTCAAGTCACACAGAGGGGGCAAATTAATCAGTGAAAACAGGAGCAGACACTCAACTGTATCAGAAGTCTGAGAGTGATTTCTATTTTCTCCTTTTGATGAAACTCGTGTCTAGCTGTGCCTCATCTCGTCTTTATTTTAGTTTAAATGGCATCTTTCATACATTTAACACCGGCTCCTTATTACTCAGCAACAGAGACAATTCCAATGATTGAGTGTTTACCTCTCACATTCCCCCCACACTCTAAGATTATGAATCTCATAATTAATATGTCCATCCATGCATATATGCATGTGCTTGTGCATTGTGGGGCTGGGTTTTGTCCATTTGCTAAACCTTTTGAATAATAATCACTGCACAATTGTAGTGAGGGACGTTTTCAGTGGTAGTCAGCTTTTTGTTGAGAGGATTCATTTGCATAAGTATTTTTAATTATAACTGTGAGTGATACATCGTTTTCAGATCATGGGATTTAGTGTTGCTCATGTATAATGAAACAACCACCAACTCCTTCATAGCTTCTCCCTCATTACCTGCTTATAGTTTAGTAATGGGCCTGAAGCCAAACACTATTTCTAAGGTCTCAGGACTGAAGGCCTAGCTGAAAGACACATGACATGGCAAGAGGGTAAGCCAATGAGGAATGCAGCCAGTGGTGGAGAAAGAATTTTAAGATTTTGAATCAATACAACGATCACAATGCATCGCTGTGTCTTTTTCTATTTTGTATGCAGTGTTGTTAATTATGTTTTTTTTTTGCATCATTTGGTTGATGCACTCTGTACTGATTTGGGTTTCTTTCATCATAATTTCAGTTAGCTCCTTCGGCAAAATGGCTCATTTACTAAAGCGAACAGTAAACTGAAGGGCGGGTAATTATTATGCTGATAAAAACATTCCTCCTGTGGAAATGCATGGTAGTTGATGCCACAACAAGGTAGCCAGTGTAAGCTGCTCCCTAGATCTCTGCAGTGCACGAACAGTAGAAAATGCTCCACAGAAATGGCTATTTTGCACTTGCACAAGCCTTCCTGAAAGGAAATTTGAACATTGTATTTCTACATGTGTAAACTGACTAGTACTCTGCACACATGTAACCCTATTGATGCTACTTATTTGGTTGGTTAGTGGTGCAAATTCATTGTCGAGGTGTGAATAACAGTGAGTCTTTTTTCTGAAAACAAGCACCAATGCTGAACTTCTGTGTTTTCAGTCTGTGCAGTCACTAACATTTGGGCTGTACTTAAGGAGGTCCTATGCACTAGCTTGCTGTTGAAAATTATGAAGCAGTCAGCATTGAATGTCTTGCAAGAACCCAATAATCTGTAATCCACTCAAAAAAATATGATGCAACAGCTTACTCAGATTGAAAACCTCCTCAGAGGGGTCTAATCCTATAAGTTGCTGCAAAAGAAAAACAGAATATCATGGACCAAAACAAGAAAGTGGACCTACTTTTCAAGCAGCCAAAAAAGAAAACAAGGGCCAAATAGAGAGATTTATGTTTAATTAACAGGTAATGCCAAAAGTTCAGTTAGTCCCAGCAGTGAAATTCCAGACTGTCAGTTCTAACAGCAGGTAGGAAGTAGGCAGGTAGAGTTATGCAAAATTAAACATTAACATCATGTTTTGCATAAATGCAAACGTTAACATGAGATGATATTTCTTATATATGTTGCTCATATTACTCTCATATTACTTATATGTTGCACTTGATCAAACAAACAAATCTGACAGGAGCAACACTATGCTATCATAGAATGTTGCATAACATTAGTATGTTAGTCTAGGATGATGAATGTTGTGGCTAAACACAGGTACCTGTGGAGAGAGAGTAAATAATACCAGTATTACAGCTGTGTATAATATAT